>OVBA01008264.1:0-12827 GCA_900406435.1 Lepidium aucheri
CATACAGCTGAATTATTGCCAAATAAGAATACTCACGTGTTCTAGCCAGCTCAAGGAGAACCCACCAGATATATGTGAGCAAATTCTAATAAAACAAACTCCAGGACAGACCACTCTAGCAGCACCATGGAAGGAGTATGGTGTTGTCAACAACTTAGGTCCTTATCAACGTCAGGAACTTGAGAGCATCAAGGCAGACATAAAGCAAGGATGGACACCATTAATCCTAATACGAGCCAGAGACAAAGAGCGTATACATATTAAGGGAGTTTTCAATGATTTGAAAGACTATTTTATCATTTATCATACAAATTTGATTTGTATGTCTTTGTCAAGAGAACCAAATGCAGGTATAAAAACAACACTTAAGAGAAAAGAATTTGCAAGTGGGAGGAAGATCTACAATTTGAGCCACCTGATTTGGAACAAAACAATCACATATACTTTAGACTCTTCATTCAGTTTAAAGAAGAGCCATCAGATCCAACAACCAAGCCAAAGACGAAACTCAACCTAATCAGAGGTAACTTCTTGGCCTTAGTTCATTTCTTGATTACTAACGTGCTGCACTTTCATGCAGATAAAACAGATTTGAGGTCTAATCCTTTTCAAGGACGGGAGGATGATGTGATCATGGACAGCTCTAGTGATGAGGAGACACTCAAGGAGGATGTGCTCAAAGATGTACCGGTTGGAGGCATGACAAGATCACAGACTAGACACTTCAGTCAAGCTATTGGAGATTTGCTTCAACGATTTGAAGAGCAAGAAGTGCGGAAGTCAAATAATACCTTGAAGCTTGCAATGAGTATTCAAGAAGATTAACAAATGGATGTGTAACTCATTTGCATTCTTTTTCCCTTAAGCGAGTTTTATCCCATTGGGTTTTTTCCTTTAGGTTTTTAATGAGGCAATTGGGTTACACCATCAAGAGGCCCACTTGTTAATAAAATTCTTAGCCAAATAAAGGCCTTTTAATAAAATCGGCTGCAGAATGCAAAGGGGTGCAATTAGTGAGTCAAATGGCATTTAATAATGTTGTATTTTCCACACAGCTTTATTACCTTGTCATTTTCGAGTTGTCTTGGGAATATGTNATCTTGGGAATATGCCCATGACTAAACTCTCCCCTATATATTTTCGTGGCCTTAGTTTGAATAAACAACAACTTTTGAATTAAAAAAATCTCTCTCTCAAAATTGTTCACTCTCAATGGAATATCAAAGGTCTTCCGCAGCCTTTGTGTGACCTAACAATCCATCTTTCTCGACTTTTGTTTCTTCTTTCTGATCAAGAGCAAGTCACCTATCTCCTTCACTCTCCTTTGCAAGCGACGATCAAGGAGGATCTCATCAAGATCCACAGACGGTGTCAGCAGAGATGAAACAGTGATAAGTGACCAACGCTTTATGGGTACAGCGATGGTGTGCGGTGGCGAGGGATTTGGTGAATCCGATGGCTGTTATTCTACGGATTTGGTGGAGGAGAACGGGAAAGCATCTTCCCCAAATTGTAAGTTATAAAGATGTCCAGTAGCCGCATCAAGACAAAGATAAGCACTATCATGCAATGAATACCCAGCAAAGATGCAAGGCAAGGATCGAGCTTCGAGTTTGTGGTGAGTATAAGGTCTCAGCCAAGAAAACCACATAGAGCCAAAGACTCTAAGCTTCAGATAGTTCGGTTGTGTGCCAAAGAGACGAGCGTATGGTGAAGCACCATTAAGGACTGGCGTTAGCATCCGGTTTATTAAGTAGACTATTGCAGGGAAGGAGTATTGCCAAAATGATCACGGAAGAGATACTTGAGACAAGAGAGCCAAGCGAGTTTCCACAATATGACGGTGTTCCTGTTTAGCAACACCACTATGCTCTAGGGTGTGTGGAGGAAAGGTGAGATGAGCGATTCCATGTTGTGTAAGGTATGAGCGTAAGCCGACGAACTCGCCTCCATTGTCTGAAAATAATGTTTTGATTTTGTGCTGGAAGCGGTTCTCTACAAGTGACTTGAACGCTATGAAGTGATCACAAACTTGGGATTTCGTTTTTAGGAGGTAGAGCCAAGTATACCAGGTGTAATGATCGACAAATATTAGGTAATATTTGTAGTTGTCAAGTGATAAAATAGGGAATGTCCAGACATCAAAATAAATGTACTCAAGAGGATGAGTTGATTCAATGGTGTTGGAATGGAAAGGCAATTTGTGAGTTTTATTAATCAACCATTCAGAACAAGACAAAGGTTTTTCCGTAGAGGAAGTAACAAGAAGAGAAAATTTTAAGATAAGGCTTTTTAAAGTAGCTTCAGAGGGATGGCCGAGTCTGTTATGCCATGACTTGAGTGTGGTTTTGGGATAGGTGGCTGCATGGTAGGAGGTAATTGGCGTTAGTGATGGTATCAGCCACTCATAAAGCTCATCTTTAGTCCTGCCTCGGAGCAAATGGACACTCGTGTGAAGATCCTTCACCTGAAAGTGTGCAGGGAAGAATTCAACAGACACTTGATTAGAATTGCACAGCCGGTAAACCAAAATAAGATTCTTTTGAATATCAGGTACATATAAGATATCACTCAACGATAGAGGTGTAGAAGATGTAGAGAGAAGAGCTGAACCACTGTGAGAGATATGTAGTCCAGAACCATCTGCGATAATTATTTTTTCACCACCTTGATATGGCTGATGTAAGGCAAGGTTGTTCAGATCTGAGGTAAGGTGGTATGTTGCCCTAATATCTAGAACCCATTTATTAGGATTGTATGCAGTGACTGTTGCAACATTAGCTTGAGGTTGCCAAGGCATAGATAACGCCGGTGGAGAACCAAACTGATTCTGAGTCACACGAAACTGATTGCAGCGTTGTGCACTATGACCAAAAATGCCACAGAGTTGGCACTTCCCCTGATACCCACGAGAAGTTTTCTGATCACAACAAGACTGCGGTTGCTGTTATTCATTCCAAGATTGGTGCTGAGATCGATTATCACGAGACGAGTTATTGTTATTGTTGCGATTGTGGTTACTGGTGTTGCTATTATTACGAGGTGACAACATTAACAGATACAGGAAGGAATGAAGGCACATCAACGGCAAAAAGAAGCTTCATCTCATGGTTCAGGAGGCGTTCATAAACATCAGAGAGCGTTGGTGGTTGATTTTTTCTTTCGATCTGATCTATCACGGGCTTGTAGTCTTCTGATAAGCCTTCGAGTATAAACTCAATTTGCTCTTCATGCTCGATAGGTTTCCAAAGTAAGGCTAGTTGATCAAATCTTTTTGTCAAACCTTGAAAATAAGCATTGATATTTTTCGCTTCCTTCTTCCGGTGTTTCAATTGATGATGAATCTGACGAATATGAGCACGACTAGGACGAGAATAAGTATCAGACAGAGTTTTCCAGATTTCAGCAGTTGTCTCGGTGGTGAATAGAAGCGACTGAGTGGAGGTGAAGATGGCACCAAGAAGTGAACTATAGATCAAGCGATCTTGTCTCTTCCAGATATTGTATGCAAGATTAGGAGCAATAGTACCATTGTTGGTAATTGTTGGAGCTGGTGCAGGAATAGAACTATCAAGATAACCAGAGAGATCATAGCCATCAAGGAGAACTCTGATCTGGCGACTCCACATGATGAAGTTGGAGTCCATGAGTTTTGTTACATTCGACATGTTGACATTAACCAATGTTGTAGAGTCGGATACAACGATTTTTTCACCCGAGATGGTCGGAGAATTGACCGAAGTTGATATTCTGACTGAATGACGGTGGAGAAAAGAGTGGAAAATAGATTTATGAATCGATAAAGCTCTGATACCATATAGGAAAAAAAATTCAATTGTATTAATCGACTGTACATGTACATATATACTGAGATTACAAAGGTAATTATGTTATAGTAATTGTCTCTAATATCCTTGCCATATATGCATATTCTACAATAAGTGACTTGATTATGTAATTTCAACAAAAAGGCTTAACCATATCTGGCTGGTTCTTCAACAAGGCGTAAAATAGCGTTGGAGTAGTCAGCATATATGATGTTGACTTGAGGGTTGAGCTTCCAGAGCGTTTTGAGTACTGCCTTAAGATGCTCGATGTGGTACTCACCAAACTTTTTTTAGCCCTGTTAAACATCCTGTTAAATGAAATGATTGTATTCTTCCTTGTTTGTTGTTTGATATAATGTCAAATGAATCACTGCGCATCCGAGAGGGAACTCTCCAGGCACAAGAAATGTTCGTCCTCCCATACTAATCAAATCTTGGATTCAACATTCAGTCCCAAAACAACAAAAACATTACAATTAGTCAACATATGCCATTATGTTTCCCTGGAATTGGCAGATCAAAAGTAGTTACCGTGATTGCAGAAGAAATAGTACTAATCACCAACGGAACCAACTCTTTAACTTCTTCAACAGGTTAGCATTGGAATAATGGGAAATTATAATCATTCCTTCCATCTCTCCCATGAGAATTAAAGCATTTCCAATCATATCTTTACAATCTAAAAACAAGGACGAGTGAGCTCAGTTCACTTGAAAAATATGTAATAATCACTTAACTTGAAAAGTGATAAGTCGATGTTCATTACCTAAGGGTGAGCGACATAGAGTAGGTAAACTCTCTTTGAAGGTCTTAAGCTGAACTCCTAAACTAACATTGGTCTGATTATGAATTGCTCTCTCCTATAGAATAGAACTATTTAATGCAGTTGCTCCGTCTACAGCGAAATTAACGCCTTTCTCAAAGTCTTTATTTCCAGATCCAAAGAACGGAGGAACATAAAGAAGCCCCAAATATTCTGCTGTAAAGAGAAAAATGCGAGAAGAGTTTCAAACTGTTAACTTGCAGTTCAAGAAAAAGGAAAATACGAACCATAAGAAACTAAGAATTAGCTGTGAACAAGAAATGACCCACACAACTTCTAATATTTTTTCCAGATTTATATACAAATTCAATTGAAAAATTTACGAAAGTAACAAAAACACAGGAAAAGTTCACATAAGACAAAAAGGAAATGATGAAAAAGACGTTGTAATTAATAACTCTGGTTTCTTTTCATATAGATTCTTACACAACTATCTTAATTACTTTTTCAAATTTTCTCGGAGATTACATATTGTATAATTTAAACGTTAAGAAAATACTCCAATTGAGAAATAACTCCAAAATTAATTCAAAATACAAAGAATTTCTCATTCGTAGAAGGTCATATAGTCACATCTCGAGTAATAATATAGAAAGAGCAAGTACCGACGACGTCGATGATGAGTCGACCGTCAGAGAACCGGCCGGTTGGGTTGTGAAAGAAAGTTTCTCCGTAGGGGGAAAACAGACCGAGCAAGTTTCCAGTGTCCGCAATCGAATTGCCAAAACTTATGATCGACTTGAAGTTCTGAAATTGTAATTCCGAGCTCACACCAGTCACATAAAGAATAGATAGAAAGAATCTGACGAGTTTCAAAGTATGAGAATAAAGAAACGTCATGAGAGAGGTTCAAATCTTTCTATCTTTTATGAGATTTTATTATTATTATTATTATTATTATTATTATTATTATTATTATTATTATTATTATTATTATTATTATTATTATTATTATTATTATTATTATTATTATTATTATTATTATTATTTTTAACATATCTTTTGTTTTGGTAAAGTTATATAGAAGCCAAATGGCTCGGATGGGACCAATGAAACCGAAAGTTATTGCTTTCATCTTTGTATAAGTGTGGGACAAGGCAAGTTATATTGTGTGGACTATGCAAGCTTGGGATTTCTATCGTTTTTTATTGATCAACTTGGCTTTTTAAAACCATAAGTTTTAACAATGACATACAACATGAGATGAAACCCAGAAAAGCAAACACTTATACAAAAGACCAAAAGAGAAAAGACTGAACGGGAGACCACCTATAGCATCAATAGATACCAATGAAATGAAAAAAGGAGAAAGTCAAAGTATGCTGAGTTGGAACATAAGGAGCTGATGTGGAGTCAACAAGAAGGTGAAATTGCTCTCTGGCCCAAACGGAGGTGAGGTGGCAGTAGCTTACTCACTGGATAAAAAGCATTTAACACAAAAGGGACTTAGCATCAAAATGGGTAGAAAGAGAAATGGCTGGAGAAAGAAAGGAAAGACTCACCCATCCTGTATTGGTTCTACGATAGCAGAACATGAGGGAAACAAAGGGGTCAATTCTGGAGATTCTCCATGATGCAAAAAGTAAAACAAAGCTACAACTGCTTGCATTAGTAGATGGCATTGGAAGTAATCCAAAACCAAAAGAAAAACCTTAGAAGTGCTGAGACTACTGTATAAGGAGTGCTCATCGGCTTAGGAAATATTGAGTTTTTAGAAATAAAGATTGATATTTCAAGGTTTAGGTTTAAGGCTTAAGGTGTTTTTGATGAGTGAAACTGGGAGTGTTACAGCAGCTACAAGTTTGTAGTGGTGTGTGAGTTTTGAGTAGTTAAGAATATGTCAGTATTGAACCAAGTTGTGGTTCATTGTGAATCTGAATAAACAAGGCTGTAATTTGTTTATATTATTCTCAATACTAAAGTTTTGAGAAATCCATTGTGTTATTCGGTAGTAACTACTTTCATTTGGTATTAGAGCAGTGTAACTGACAGGGAAAAGTCATCTCAAATAGGTTGTGGATCTTGAGGAATGAGTGTAGAACACATCTGCCATGATGGTTATGCAGAAACTCTGATGATGGACTCCAAAGGATATGGCTGCTGGAAAGTGTGAATGATGAAACTCATTCGAGGTCAAGTTGAGGATGCGTGGACAGCTGTTGAAGAAGGATGGGAACCACCGTATGTGATTGATGATGGATGAAGCAAGATTCTGAAACCAAAAAACAACCAGACTAATTATGAGAAGAGTCTGTCCAAATACAATGCTAGAGCTCAGGTGTTGATAAGAATGAGTTCAAACTCATTCAAGGGTGCAAATCTGCTAAAGAGGCATGGGATATACTGTAGAAATCTCATGAAGGTTGCATTTGTGAAACAAACTAGACTTGACTTACTTGCTTTGAGTTTTGAAAACCTGAAGATGGCTGAAGATGAAACAATGGTGTAGTTCAACTCTAAGCTCTCTATTGAAAATGAAGTTATGGTTCTTGGTAAAACGTACAAGGAACATAAATTGAAGAAATTTCTTCGTTGTTTGCTTCCTTAGTTTTTGCTGCACACAAAGTTGTATCATAATTGTGGGCAACTCAGATACCATGCAGTTTGAAGACCTGGTGGGAATGCTAATGTCTGAAGAAATGGATGTTGCAGATGACAAGCTGAAGACAACTAGAGGGGTTGCATTTGTTGCTAAGTCTGAACAGGATATATTACAACAGATAGAAGAAGAAATGAGTATGATGACAATGAACTTTGGGAAAGCACTAAAATGAGTTGAAAGGAACCAGTACAAAGGTGGTGAACGTTGGAATCAACCTGAAGGGGACAAGAGTGGTGGTACTCGACCAAAAAGGAGAAAAAGCACTGGAAACCTAATATGTTATGTCATGAGTGTGGTGGAGTAGGCCATTTCAAGTCAGAATGTTCATTAGCTAAAAGGAAGGAACTGAAGTGCTTCGAGTGCAAGGGGGAATAATACACTAAGATGGAATGTCCCAGCAAACAAAAAGACAAAGATCTTGTAAGTAACTCTGTGAAGATGAGTCAGAAGATGAAGAGGAAGATGAATAAGATCTTCTGAACTTTGTGTGTTTTACTGCGAGAGAAGAGATGGTGCATCTGAGTTGTAACCTTGACTCCGAAGAAGAAAGTAAGGTTGACAGTAAAACATAATAGTGTAAGCTATATGGCAACTAAGTTAGGACCAATGAAGACAAAATCAGCTAACAAAGGAAAAACTAGCTTTGAAAGATCGAGTTTAGCCCTGGGCATAAAAATCGATACCCGAATCCCAAACTAAAACTAAACTGAAAGAGTAATCGAACCTGAACCGAACTCGACAACATACCCGAATAGGTCCTAAATTATATACCCAGAAAAACAAGCCTGAATTTGAACCGAAACCAAATTGAGAATGGAATAGGTGTCCGATATAATGATATTAAATTTAGGGTTTTTTATATTTTTTTCTATTAAATCTTTACTAATTCAAATTCTTTTTTGTATATTAATAAAAATATGTGAACCCAAACCTGATATTACTCGAACCGAACCTCACCCAAAACTAAAAATATCTGAATGGATTCTAAATCAATGAACCAAAAACCCAAACCCTAAATAGACCCAACCTGAACCCGACGGGTACTCGAGTGCCCAAGACTACTCGAGCTAATGATCTTGAAGCTGCTTAGGATGAAAAATTGGTTAGTAATCTGCCCCTTGATCCATTTCAACATCCAAAACAGGTGTGAACAAGAAAGAGAAAAAGCAACATTCCTGCAAAACCAGCTGAGGGACTTAGGGAAGCATATTAAGACGTTCAACAATGAAACAAAGAACCTCGATGAGATTCTAGGGTTATACATTACTGGGAAGCAGCATTTTGGTTTGGGATATTAAGAAAGCATGACCAAAGAAATTGCTCGGCAAAAATAGTCAACTTTGTGAAAGGAAGTAGGAGAAAATCGTGGGAAAAATTCATGAACCAGACAGAAATGATCTGTAGGAATCGAGGGTGGTGTAAGGGCTAACAAAATAAGTTCTGTTCAAAATATTTCGACAAAAGATTTAGTGTGGAGATTGTATGCTTGTGTCTACTGCAACATGTCAGCCATGCCAGGAACAAGTGTTACAAGTTACTTGAAAGACTTAATGTTCTGTAGAAACTGAACAAGTATCACTCTGAACCATCACAGTTCATGAGTTTCTGGGTTGCAAAGACTAATTTGTATGGAGATCCTTCTAAGAGATCAAAAATCTGCAATACATCAAGCTATTTGATGAAATGAAATGATACATAACTGGTATGTCTAACGGATAAGGAGCTGAGTACTATGCAAATGTTGCATACACCTTTGCAGCTGGACATGAGGATGATCCTTCATACTTTGACAGTGGATGTTTGCGACACATACAGGAAGTCAAGCAACTCTGATGAATTATAAAGAAGTAGGTGGACCCAAAGTTATTTGGAGGAGGGAGTAAAGGGAAAGTAAAAGGCAGAGGTGATACAGATGGTCTAGATCTCCTAGCTCTTACAGGTGCAGACTATGTTAATGGATTGACTGCTAATCTAATAAGCATAAGTTAATTGTGCGACAATAACCTGGATGTTACATTCACAAAAATAAGCTGCAAAGCATTTGACTCAAATAGTAATACATCGTTGACAAGTACTCGTACCAAAAACAACGGTTAGTAGTGGGAAAGATCTGAAACATCTCTCATAATAGTAGAGTGAATAGGAAATGTAGCACAGACAAGTGGGGCACATGAATGTCCAAAGCTCGACAAAACTTGTCAATGCTGAAGTTGTCATAGGGATTCCAAACATTAGGGAGAAGGGATTAGTTAGTGTGAAGGGTGTAACAAAGGAAAACAGATTAAGGTTTAGCACAAGAGAGTAACATAAGTGACATCAAAGAATGTTCTTGAGCTGATTCACATGGCCCTAATGGGACTGGTCCATACAGAGAGTCTAAATGGTAAGAGATACATCTTTGTTCTAGTGGATGAATTTTCAAGGTTCACTTAGGTCAAGTTTATGGGGGAGAAATCTAGTGCATTAGAGAGCTTTAAGATATTGGTAGCAGATGCAGACTGAAAAATGAAGCATTGTTCAAATGAGAAGTGACCATGGGGTTAAATTTTAAAACGACAACTTTGATAAGTTCTGCCAATCGCAAGGAATTTGCCATCAGTACTCTGCCCCAAGAACTCTTTAGGAGAATAAAGTTGTGGAATGCCAAAACAAAATTCTTTAGGAGATGGCTCGTGCTATGCTACATGGAAATGATATTCCTACTCAGTTCTGGGCTGAAATGGTCAACATAGTTTGCTATGTGATAAACATGGTGTATGTTAAACAAGGCACAGGAATGACTCCCTCTGAAATATGCAAAGGAAAAAACACACAACTTGAGTTACTTTCAGGTGTTTGTGTGTGTGTGCTACATACTCAATGACAAAGATCATTTGGGAAAGTTTGATACAAGGAGTGATGAAGGGATATTCTTGGGTCATGCTAGAAATAGTATACAATTTAGAGTTTACAACAAACAATCAAGAATTTTTGTGGATTCCATAAATGTGGTTTTTGATGAAGCAAATAGATCTTATCTGGTAACAGTCTCTGAACAAGAACCAGTAGAACAGTATACGACTCAAGATCGAAAAAAGTAGATAAAGAAGAAGATATTTAACACAAGAGCAAGATGTTTCAGAGCCTTCTACCACTGGGCAAGTCCGTGTGCTTAGAAATCATTCCAAAACAGACATAATTGGTCATATTGATCAAAGGGTCACGTGAGGAAAACAAATTGATTTTAGAGAAATGATTCAATTCTTGTGTTATTTCTCAGAAATGGAACCAACCGACATTAGAATTGCACTAATTGATGAGTTCTGGTTGAGAGCGTGCCAAGGGGAACTTAAGCAGTTCCATAGGAATGATGTATGAGACCTTGTAACCAAACCAGTTTGTGTTAATGTTGTTGGAACCAAGTGGATCTTCAAGAAGAAAGTAGATGGCGAAGGCAATGTAACAAGAAACAAGGCCAGACTTGTACCACAACTATATTCAAAAACTGAAGGAATTGACTTCAATGAGACCCTCGCACCATTGGGAAGGTTGTAATCAATTCAATTTTACTGGGTGTCGCTTGTGTGTTGAACTTTGAATTGTACCAGATGGATGTCAAGAGTGTGTTTCCCAATGGTTTATTACAAGAGGAAGTATATGTTTCAAAGTCGAAAAGATTTGAGGATCCATAGGATCCTGAACATGTCTACATGCTTAGAAAAGCACTATATGGATTGAAGCAGGCTCAAAGAGCATGGTATGAAAGATACCCATAGTTTCTGATAAACCTGAGGTTTAGCTGAGTAATAGTGGACAAGACTTTCTTCATACAATGTAATGGGAAAGACATTATGGTGGTACACGTGTATGTGGATGATATTGTGTTTGAAAGCACAAATAAGGATGGTGTGGATTGTTTCCTCAAGCTAATGAAAAAAGATTTTGAAATGAGCATGGTTGGTGAGCTAAATTACTTTCTTGGTTTACAGGTTCAACAATCTGACACTGCGATTTTTGTGTCATGAAGCATAGATGCCAATAATTCGTTTAAGAGGCTTGATATGCAAACGAGTAATTCAGCAAGGACTCCTGTGAGTACAACAAGAAAATTGGCTCAAGATAAGGGTGGAGAACTAGTTGATGAAAAGCTCTATCGGGCAATGATAGGAAGTTTATTGTATCTCACAGCTAGTAGACCAAACTTATGTCTTAGTGTAGGAATCTGTGTTCGGTACCAAGCCAACCCTAAACAGTCACATTTATATGCTGTGAAATGGATCATCAAATTATTCAAAGGTACCTTGGAACATGGTTTGTATTACACTAAACACACTAATCAGAATTTTGCAAGTTTTTGTGAAGCAGATTGGGCAGAAAGTATTGATGATAGAAGGAGCACTTCAAATGAATGTTTCTTTCTAGGGAACAATCTTGTGTCATGGAACAGTAAAAAGCAAAGCTGTGATACTCTATCAACTACAGAAACTGAGTACATTGCATTACACATTTGTTGTGCTCAACTCATGTAATGCTTGCTGATTACAGTTTAGTTTCAAACACTATTCTTTTGCATTGTGACAACATGAATGCTATAAACATATCAAAAATCATGTACAACATTCACGGACCAAACACATTGATATTATGCATCATTTCATTCGTGAGCTAGTATAGGGGAAACATGTTGAGATAACCCATATTGCATCAGAGAATCAGTTGACTAATATATTCACAAAACCATTGAAAATGAACACATTTTTGAAAATTGCAAAAGGCATTTGGTATCTATGAACATCGAAACACATTGTCTCTAACATTGTATGTTTGTGCAGAATAATACTAGAATAACACGTGTTGTTTTTCATTTCTTTGGACACAACTACCACAACACAAAACCTCATGTTGGCAATTCAGCTCAGAGAAAGAGTTGCTTTTCATGCGGGTTTGACTTTCGCTTTACAGAGGTATTTGCTGTTTGCTTCACTACAAAAATAACCAGTATTAATAGCACTAAACCATAGCGTTTATTTTGTAACTACTATCGTTAATATTTTTTAATTATGGTGTTGATTTCATAAAGTTTTATCAATGCTATGCCCAATAATAGCAGAGCGGGAATCTGAAAATCTATCCGGAGGGAAAATTAATAAAAAATTGATCAAAGTTGACTAAAACACTTAGACTAACAAACGTATATTCAACAAAAAAAAATCTAAAAACCCTAAGCCCCTTTCTCTCGTTTCCTACCTCTTCTTCCCTCTTCTTCTCTTTCGATCGATTTCTTCTTCTTCTTCGTCTTCTTCCTCTCTTTCTACTGATTTCGGCTTTCTCTTATTTCTTTTCACGCGATTTCTTCTTCTTCATCTTTCCTTTATCTCGGTTTCTTCTACTCCTTCCAGCTTTGGTGTTTGCTCTTCGAGTTTTGGCAAAAGGAGAAATTAACCTTTGGTATGTTCTAATCTATGTTCTCTTCTTATGAATTTTGTAATTTCTTCGTGAGTTTGACCTAAGACTTTGAGATTGAAGCTTGANGTTTGACCTAAGACTTTGAGATTGAAGCTTGATTTTGAATTATAGTTTAGATTCAAGATGTTGA
>OVBA01008265.1:0-12827 GCA_900406435.1 Lepidium aucheri
GATACTATAAAACAAAAATATACATGGATCTACAAACTTAAATAAATACGAATCTAAAATTCTCTATATATATAGTATATACTTGATAAATTACGTATGATATTAATAAATAAAAATATGTGTTCTATCGATAATGTATAACACAACNAACATAGATCTTAAATAAATACGGGTTAAAAAACCTAATTAAATATGAATCTAAAAATTAAGTTACAAGCGAATCTAAAACATAAAATCAATTAGTTCATCCAGAAACTGAGAATCAGAACTAAGAATCATCCCAAAGAAAATCAATTAGTTCATCCTTTTATATCTGTCAAACTAATCTCACATCTTTCTCCTTTTATTAAGCTCATAGAACCAATCTTTTGGTTCCATCTCGTTATATCTATCTCCGATACTAGATGATGTCCCGTGCTATGCACAGGTAATGTTTTTGTAAAAATTTATTATGCATTATATTTTTGTTTTTTTATAATATCTATATGTGATATTTGATTTTTTTTGTTTACTTCATGGTATGATTTGTATGTATATATATATATAAATTAATTAATTTTATACATATTTGATACATTAAAAATTAATTTATAATTATGACCGGTGTGGTACACAAAATATATATATTGATCTCTGTTGATTTAAGTTTTGATTCATTACAATTTTCACATATAAACTTTTTGATTCATGTTATTTGAGTTTTTTCACCCACATTCACGTAGATTTTTAAACTTCTATTTAATTAAATTTTCAATTCTGCATTTGTTTAGAGTTTAAACATGTATTTATTTATGTTTATAGATCCATGTTATAAGTCATGTGTTCATTTAAGCATTTAAATTTGTATTTAAAATTATTGAAATATATTAATTTTTAATATATTTATGAAAAAATATCCTAATACCTTTTCAAATTTAATGTTTGTAAAATTTAACTTTTTATGTTCTTTAAATTTCATCATTAATAATTTTGTGTATATCAAAAATGAAGTTACATGAAATATTTTTTATCATTATTATATATTATCAATTATATCTATATAATACAACCAATTGTATAAGCATTTATTTTTAATACATATTATAATATTATATGATAATATAAATATAAAGAATTCGTATATAAATTATTATATACTATTTATGTATATTATAATTTATTTTCTATTAAATTAAATACAAAAAGTTGTTTTATGTTTAAATTATAAATGAATTTATCTCAAAAAGATGAATTGTTATGTTTGGCTTGCTATTTGTCTATTTGTGTAACGGATTTAAATTTCTAATAAGCACAATATTTGAAAACCTTCAAAATTATATATTCGGAAGGTCAAAAATTATAATTTAATATTTTTCATGGACAATAAAACTGATTAGTCGATTATTGGATGATCAATAATAAAAATTCCAGATTTTAAAATTAAATATTTGAAAAATTTAGAATTATTTACAATTATAACTGTTTATTGATCAACTTAATAAAATAAATAAATAAATGTATTTAAAATATTACATATATATACTATATACATACGTATTTTATATATATGTGGTCGTCTATAATTGAAAATAGGGAGATTTTCAAAAATACCGTTATTAGCATGTACCCTTTTCAACACCTACCATTTCATTTGAAAATTGGGAGAGAAAAATGGTCATTAGGAGGTATGTTTTGAAAAAGAGCATTTCGAAAGAGGTATTTTTAGTAATTCCACTTAAAAATATTATATATATGTGATCAATTATGTAGGCATATTTTATGTATTTTATTCAACATATATATTACGTTTTAAGTATTATTTTTATAGTTTAAAATACTTATTTTAATAGATAAATATTGCGTTTGTCTTCTGGATTTATTTTACATATTTTTATTATTTAAAACTATATTACATATAAGATATATATTATAGTATGTAAACTTATAGTATTTGAATATGCCTCTATTTTTAATAGATTAATAATTTTTTGTTTGTATTCTATTTTTTGTTCGTATTAAAAAATTATGATTTTGTACTTAAAATAATAAATATATAGATTTCTTTTCATGAAATATAAAAGAGTCTATTACAATAAATATGTTTAAATAAAAATAGGACCTATTACAATAAAATTAATCGAATTAAAACAAACTAACTTTTTAAAAATTGTCTTATCAAAACATGAGACAAATTAAGTAGTTGAAAATATCGACAAATTAGAACAATCAGACCTATATTTTGAATTTAATTGAGTATATACTAATCAATAATCAAACCACTTACAATAAAATTATTTGAAATGAAAACAAATAAATTTTTTAAAATGTATTATCAAAATAAAAGTATAAATTAAGTAGTTAAAAAATCGCCAATCAAAACAAATCAAAGAATTAAATATTTTTATTGCTATATAATATTTTACATATATATATATATATATATATTAATTTCTAACTGGCTGAATAATTCTTGTATAAATTAAAAGTATATTTTTAGTTGAAAAAATCAAATATCAAATGATTTTTTATTAATTCTCAAAAACCTAAACATCATATATTATGAAATCGAAGAAGTATTTAGGTAAAGATTTGTTTCAAAACAAATCAAATAATTATTGAACCAAATAAAATCATCCAACCTATCTTTATTTTATGGAGATTTTTAAAAATACCCCTAGTGGCATGTACCCTTTTCAAAACCTACAATTTCTTTTGAAAATTGGGAGAGAGAAATGGTCATTAAAAGGTATTTTTTGAAAAAAGCATTTTAAAAAGGGCATTTTTAGTATTTTTTATTTAAATTAAAACAAACTATTTTGTTCTAGCTTTGTTTCTAAGCAAACAAAATAGCCATTTTTATTTTATTAAAATCAAAATTTATTTTTAAACAATGAGTTTTATCAGAACATTTCCTTATTCATTATTTTGTTTAGTCATTGATAATTTTTGCCTTCTTAATATATAATTCAAAATTTTTTTTATTTTAGTAGTATTATTTAATTGATTTAATCTCTATATATTAAAAAATAGAAATGATATTACTTTAAAATAAAAATATGATACTTTTCCTTATTCTTATGGATTCTATATTCTTATAACTATATCTTCTATTTTTAAGGATTTCTAAACGATGATGGGTTATCTTTATTCTAATGGATTTTTTTTATCCTAAACAAATGAAATAATCATCAGAGCTATTAAAAAGATTTTATCAAAACCGAATTAATTGAAATTATAACAAATGGATAAGGTAGTTAGATAAAACAAATTGACCAATAAAAAAAATTAAAATCTTTATTATATTATTTAAAAAATACCAAAAATCTTATTGTTATGGTTATATTACAAAATTTGATTCAGAATATTTATTATATTATTACAAAGATACAGAAAATCATATTGTTACGGTTTAATGATAATAGAGATAATGTATTTGGTATCATTGGACTTTTTTCTATTAGGATTAGAAATATATTTTGTCTGATTTTCCCTAAATATAAGGTATTTGGTTAATCATTGAATTAATGTTCTTATCATAATTTAACAAACAAAATTTGTTTAATTAAGGATCTTTTCATATTCTTAACAAACTTATTTTTTTAAAACAACTCAGAGAAACATAGTCAAATTAGGTTTTATTTCAACCAATCAAATTATGGTTCAAATTTAAATACGATCAATCATGGTTCAAATCAAATATGACTAATCAAATCAATAAAAATTTATTGCTACAAAAAGACAAAGATAAAACTAAATCATGTGACAAATTATCTAAACAAATTTTATTTAGACAAATTAATTATCTAATACAAATCAACCAATCATGGATTTTAAATCTCTATTATATTATTTTAAATTACACGGATAATTCAATGCTACGGTTTTATTATAATAGAGATTAGAAAATATTTTAATTATTATAAAATATATTGATAAATAAAATATTAAGAAAATACCTTAGAATCACAAAAAACGATATCAATGGTTTTACCAAACTCTTTAGTATATACTTTCTAGAGCCTTAAAATTTTATCTTTAATTCTCTAATTTTCTTTGCAGGGTTTCAATGAAGAAATTTTTGAGAAAAACATGATTAAAAAAATCAAAAATCGAAAAAAAAATTTGTCGTTGTGAGGAAAAAATTTCGAATCGTTTGAGAATCGTGATAATTGTCGTAGGGTGGGTATTTAAGTTTTTTTTTTCCAACATATTTAAGTTAATGCTAGGCTTTTATTATATAAGAGATTATGTAATAATATTTCCTAGTAACAATACAACATAATCCAAAACAGACAATATAACACAATATTTAAGTTAATGCTACGTTTTTATTATATAAGAGATTTCCTCCCCTATACCATCTCAGTTAACTAGAGACTTAATGATGGGTTTAAAAAACCTTTATGGACCTTAAAACATAATGTTTTAATCTACTAAGGCGCAAAACAGTTTTGCAATTCGATGAAACAAAACCCAACAATTAATTACGTGATAAAATGCATATATAAAAGTCTACTATTATTCGATTCCTGGGCAATATAAATTATAAATAGTCTGTAATGTACACATGAGAATGAGATATAGAACTTCATACTTCCGCTAGATTCAAACATGAAGGCCTCGAGATTATTTATTGTTTTGTTTTCACGAACTCGTACTTCCATTAGTTGAGAGGTTGTTTCTGTAGTAATTCCTTCAAACCACGTTCCTGCTCTTCTAGATTCTCCGGTTTAACATCATATACATCGTTAAACAACTCTGTCAATGGTTGTTTCTCCCACTTCTCTGCGGCCTGAATCGCTTCCAGAAGCTACAAACACACACAAAAGTGAGCGGTTAGATAACATAACTTCAAGCTTAATATCTAAAACTTTAGCGAATTTTGGAATCTCAACCTCTTTTCTTGTGTTAGATCTTAGCTTGGATTCATCTTCCTCACTCCACCATCCGTTATCCTCGACCCATTTCCTAAATCTATTCACAGGGTTTCTCGACGTTTTCCAGTATTGGATTTCGTCAGCTGCTCTGTACTTAGTCGAATCATCTGATGTAGAATGATGTCCTACTCTATATGTCATCGCCTGCAATCAAAACGCAACAAATTCTCAGTTTCACGATATTTAAAGTTGTAAACTTCGACACAGATGTCTAATATATGGATTTTACCTCGATGAGAACAGGTCTTTGTTCTGTCACAGCCATTTCTCGAGCTGTGCGTACAGCACTGTAAACTGCGAGTGCATCGTTACCGTCCACACGGATGCTTCGGATTCCGTAAGCTTTTCCTTTAACAACAATTCCATCACCTGTAGTCAACCATATAAGCTCAAATTAAGACAGACAAATTGATTTGGTACTTTTTGTAATGAAAAAAACAAAAAAAAACAGAGGAAGTTAGTTTTCATACTTCTGAATTGTTCTGAGATATGAGTACTGATGGCCCAACCGTTGTTTCGACAGATAAACACAACCGGAGCTTCCATTACAGCCGCAAAATTCAATCCCGCATGAAAATCTCCCTAATTCCGCAAAAACAGACCCAAAAGCTTTATAAATTTCAATTCTTGAAGTAGCGATAGTTGTGAGAGAACGTGCGTTTAAGATTATCTATCAACCTCACTTGTGCCACCATCTCCGATGAATGTTACCGCACAAGCATTCTTCTTCTCCATTTTCAGAGAATAACCAACTCCAGCAGCTTGAGGAAGCTGCGTTCTGAAGAATCATTATTACAAAACAGCGTAAGCTAATACATACGGGAAAAAAAAAAAAACAAGAAAAGAAGAGATTGAAATTATGTGACTATTTTACGCGATTGGAGAGGAGATGGTGAAGTAATTGTGGCGATTAGAGCCGTAATGAATTGGCATTTGTCTGCCTTTGCCGTAATCAGCTTTGTTTCCAAAACACTGATTAGCAAACTCTGTCAACTTGAAGCCACGCCATAGAAGAACTCCAGGTTCTCGGTACTGTACCAACAAATCAAATTACCCGGTTAACACAAACCGAATCAATTGTGATAGATTAGAAGCTACCAAATAAGGTACCTGCGGTAAAACGAAATCGTCAGGGCTCAGAGCAGCTGCAGAAGCGATGTTAATGGCTTCTTCTCCGACAGAAGTAATATAGAACGAGATTCTTCCTTGACGTTGAGCTTCGTAAAACATATGGTCCATTACCTGAAGCGTTGCCATTTGTTCGTACATTCTAACTGCGAGTTTCTCACTCACCTTTTATTTTTATTTTTCCCAATCTCAGTCAGGAAATTTACTCGGTTAAAACTTGAACCAAATTATACCAACTTTAGTTATACATTCTATAAATTGTTTTACCGGAATAAAATGGCTGTTTGGGATGATATGTCCGTCTTCGTTGAAAACTCGGTAACATGGAATTCTCCGAGAAGAAGATTCCGGGATGAAGTTCAACTCAGAAGTGTAAGGGACTTTGCCTCCCGGAAAATCCAATTCCTACGAAGAAAAACTATTGGGGAATATGGAAGGAAGATTCAAAAGAGTAGGGGTCATAGTGTAAATTAACGTCCGCACTGTCAGACCAATGTATGAATGAGACGTACACGTCATCAATCAAAGACCACAAGTATGTAGGACTCGTACGTGTAACTCATGTGCTTTGTCTCATTGGACGTGGTCCCTAACGTTTTCATGACTTGTGCAGATGTGAGCTGTTTTATTGTTCAACTAACTATTCGATCTCTTACCGGATCAAAACCACCACCCAAAACAATA
Organism: Lepidium aucheri; assembly: GCA_900406435.1. Lineage (NCBI taxonomy): Eukaryota > Viridiplantae > Streptophyta > Magnoliopsida > Brassicales > Brassicaceae > Lepidium > Lepidium aucheri. The sequence continues at coordinate 6,729 of OVBA01008265.1, forward strand.
ATTTAATGTTCCTTAAGATTTCTTTCTTATGTTTAATTTTTTGATATTAATATTTAATGGCAACGAAAGAAACCAACAAATTCAAAACTGAAAATTGAACCGGATTAAACGCCTACAAACCGAAGCTCTTGCTATAAAGTAATTATGAAAATCTAACACAATCTGCTCCACTGAAAACTAATAATTGTTCTTTTCAGTACAACTGACATAACCGCTGTCTAATGAACATTAAAAACAATACCTGAGCATCTTCTTCATCACTATGGTGAACCAAATCTGGCTGTTTCTCCACGGCCGTCGACTCTTGCCGGGAGCTCACGACAGGACGAAGAAAATAATCACGTTTGGTGATAATCGCCGACAAAGCCAGATTATGTCTCATCTTAGAAACAAGGTTTCTGGATCTAGCAAACCAAATCGCCATGTGTGGTACAAGAAGACAAAGATAAGAAAATGGAGAAGAGTAGTAGTAGATGAAGAAAGAAGAAAGAAGAAGTTGCGTCTTTAACAAAATTTGAGGGAAGAGCGATTAATGGATGACAAGTGCATGTCTATCCTTGTCGGACTTGACATGTCATCCGTATCCATCTCCATCTTTTTTCTTTTCTTTTTTAATTACTTTAAAACCTTTAAATAATTATCTTCCTCACTTATTGGAATTCATTACACTAGTTATAATGGACAACAACTGATGGAAGCAAAAGATTTTCGAAGAGAACTTGCAATACCTACATAGCAAATCATTCAAAGATTTTCAACAACCACAACCAAAATATATGTGCATTTTGACTGGTTTTGATTTTTATCCAACTATAACCATTTGTAATAGTCACCTACTTGCGTGTCATTTCTCTCTGTCTTTGAAATTTGTCCTGACGTCCGTGAATTAATATTGTTTTTTTTTATAAATGTATTGATTACACGTGAGTGCATTTCCATCGGTATATTAGTTGAAGGTTATACACAAGGACCACCAGAAACGATTTGGTATAATTTTTAGATGTTGAAATAATTGATATTTTCTCAAAGTAAAGATTCATTGATGGGTAACATCGAACCTAACCAATAAAGATCTACCTTATTTATTATATGTATCGCTTGGACAAAAAGCCTCATTAGTAATAGAGAGCTACGTAAATGAAACCATCTATTTCCGATGAACTTAGGGTTAACTGACTTCGGACTTTTATTGATTTTTTTTAATGCAGTTGTTCAAGAATTGTGTGACATGCTAGAGCAAATTCCTAGAATTTTGATGAATATATTGCCAATTGTTGAAGATGCAGGGGATTGACGATGCAATATATTGAAGCTAAGTGATAGACGACAACAACTTGGAGATCAAGAAAATATTTGGAAGATCTTATCAATAAAAGAAAAAGAAAAATATATTCTTTGTGATAAGAAAATCGTGAGAGAGATTTTAGGGTAAGGGATGTTGGTCTCTCGTGCCTATAAAAGAGAGTCAATTGTAAACCTAATTCTCTAAGAACTTAGGGAGAAGTTTTAGAGAGATTAGTGAATTGTTTAGGCTATCGATAGAAGTTTGTTTTAGGTTAGTTTCTATGGTAGAGTAATACCAACAAGTGTTTGTCTTTTGTAGAAAAGAAAACATTGAATAAAACAAGTCTTTTGGTTAGGTTTGAAATAGATTTAGGTTGGTTTCTCGAGTAGAGTAATCCCAACGAGAATAGTTTCTTTGTAAGAAAAGATTATTGCTTAATAACTCGTGTTTCAAAGTGATATAGTCTTTTGTGTCAATTTCTAAGTTTTGTTGCTTGAGTAGACTACGAATTCTCTGCACTTACAATTGATATCAGAGCGGTGCGCCGCATAATGTTTGTTATTTGCAAGTGTTAGATCCTGAGGACGAGATGGAGAGTTCACAACAACAGTTAATTATTGTTGCAAAAATACTTCAGTTGGATCCAAACAACTATGGGCACTGGAAAGTCCAGATGGCTCAACATATACAGGGTATTGATTCTGATGCGTGGCTTGCGGTTGAAGAAGGTTGGGAACATCCTGTTGTCAAAGATGCAGATGGTGCTACTATCCCAAAACCCAGGAAACAGTGGACTGCAGAAGAGAAATCTTATGCTAATTGGAGTTCCAAAGCTCTGTCTGCCATTTTCAGCTCTCTGCACAACAATCAGTTCAAACATGCAAAAGAAGCATGTGATATTCTTGAAGTAGGATTTGAAGGTACCAGTAGTGTGAAACAAACTCGGATAGACATCTTGGCTTCACGGTTCGAGAACCTGACTATGGGTGTAGATGAGTCGGTTGAAGAATTCAGTAGTAAGCTGTCAGCTATAGCACACGAAGCACTGATCTTGGGTAAAATGTACAAGGACAAGAAGTTGGTAAAAAGGTTCTTAAGACGTCTTCCAACTAAATTCCATGGTCATCGATCAGATCTAGAAGTGTCTCAGAACTCTGACACAATGAGATATGATCAAGTTGTTGGTATGCTGCAAGCTTATGAGCTTCAGATCACACTGAAGGAAGGGACAACCAAAGGTAAGAGTATTGCATTTGTATTTGAAAAAACAGCTCATATAAAGGAGCCAGTTGAAAATCTCAAAGAGCAAGTGGGGTTATTTGTGAAAAAATATCTTCACAAAGCAGAAAGAGGAAAAAAGAATGAATATCAGATGTCTGCAAAACCAAAAGCAGATAGAGATGACAAACAGTGTCTTGAATGTCAAGGCTATGGACACTTTAAATCAGAATGTCCATCAACCAAGAGGAAGATGACTATACAATGCTACGGATGTGATAGATATGGACATACTAATAACGAATGTGTGTCCAAACTGAGTGGAAAATCAGCAATCACAACTCTGAGTGATACTGACACCGATAGTGATGAGGATGGTAACATTCTGAACCACTTTATAGCTCATTTTGGCATTGTGGAAATGGATGACAACGAGGAAGAAGTAGAAAACATCGACCTTACCCCTGAAGGTCAGAAGGCAGGTGAGAATCAGATTCGTGCTGAACACCAAGAACCTGATACGGACAATTCAGAATCTGATGACGATTTTGATATGACTCCAGAAGATCAGATGGGCATGTTGGTGACTTCTTGGGTTAAAATTCTAAATGAAAATAAACGTCTAATGGTTGAAAAACAGGTTGCTGAAGAAAAGCTGCAACAAGCTGAAAATGAACTCAAAGACGTCAAAGCTAATCTGGAAAGCATATTGTTTGAGCGGATGAAGCAGGTCAAGATGTTGTGTAAAGGAACAAAAGATTTAAACTATCTATTGACTGTTGGAAGGACAACTAATGATAGTTCGGGTTTGGGTTATAAGGGGAAGGAATCCATAGAGCTAAAGTTTGTAAAGGTAATTGGTTTATCAGAGGATGTAGATCAACTCAAACCTTTGCAGCAAAAAAGAGAAAAGCAGGATCAACATCAACGACAGAGAAATAGTCTAGGGTGGAAAACTGAGAAGACTCAGTATTAAGGATCAAATTGGGGTCATCAAGTTGTGTATTGGTACTATAGAAAGAAAGGGCATATGAGATATCAATGCTACAAGCTTCAGTCTAGAGTTCAGAAAAGTTAGGGTCAACAACAGAAGGAAGTATTATGCACAACATAGAAGTCTGAAAAAGGGATCTATAAGTCTACAAAGAAGAAGCACACAATCTCAGAAGTCTAGAGAAAGCCAACCTTCAGGAAACAGCCCCTTGGACAATCAACATCAACGAGCAGACCTATGGTGATTACAACTGGAGTTGTTCAAAATACTGGTAACAAACACAAAAGATTGGGAAATCAACACAAGAGTGATAGTAGGAGACTTGTTATTGTAGGCAGTTTTTACAAGAACTCATGGAAGCAGAATGTTGATTGTTGGTTCTGTGGAAAGCATGGTCATATCAAAGCAGAGTATCACAACTATCTGAACAGAATCAAGCATGTGATTTAGCATAACAGTGTCTACTGGGACAATCAGACAAGAAACAAATTTTGGGTTCAAAGGTATGATTTGTATCATCATCCTCACCACGTTGAAGATTGGCAATGTTGTAACAAGAAAGGATCACGACACATGGGGAGCACATATGACAGTAGCCTGCAGTATGAGATTGTATCAGATAAATGACTAGCAACTAGTGGTGAGACAAGAAGAAACACTCAATCTTTGAAAACACACGTCTGTTGAACAAGTCAAAGCACAAAGGTTAACTGGACGAAACAGTGTTGTGATGTACTGAACAACAGTCGACTGTCTAACCACTCATGACACATATGGTGTCATTCCCAGTAATCCATAGACACAAACTTATGGTACGACCTTTGAGTATTAAATAACCGTACCGATAATAGTAAATAGTCGTTTGTGAATATTTGATTTTGTATTATTCATGAACTTGTTGAGGAGAAACTGGTTATAACTGATCATATGAACGTTGAATATCAACTAGCTGAATTACTTACTAAACCTCTGTCTTTAATCGTTTTGTGGATTTGAGAATTACGATTGGAATTTGTGAGTACTAAACAATGTTTTGAGGTTTTGTTGAGCTAATTTGAGACGGGAACTTGTTTCTGGAAAAGGATGACACGTACTTGAAAAGGCAGACATATATCAGTTTTGATCGAACAAGTAGAAAATAGCTGCTTGTCATGCCGTCACAAGCTGATCTCTGAACAGAAATATTAAATGTTAGGAGAAGGAGGTCAAAGAGCTAAGGAGAGCAAGTGTATATGATAAGTAGGTTTTTGAGCCTTGGTGATCAAATCATTGAAGCATAGGGTAAGTAATGGGAATTGTCGAACTAATACTCAGTAGTTACTTGTAATCAACCTATCTACTACTAGTTCCTAGTCCATGCAACCTATCAATCTGTCACAAAGATAGGCTATGTTTTCTAGTGAGCTTGCAATCTAGCCAATAGGACAAAATAAGCTACAAGACAAAATAAGAACAGAATTCAAATACACAAAAACAGAGAAATGATCAATAAACAGAGCAAGATAATAACAAGAAGTGAATCTAAGGTAAAAAGCATAAAATTTAGAGGATAGGAGGTGTTTGATCGGCGGTAAATTTGCCAATCCAACCTCACCAAGCTATATAAGGCGATCCCTAGACCGGGACAAGCTTAGATCAACTCATTCTCATGGTGAAGACCCCTTTCTAATCTAGCTGATCCAATACGGCGCTAGCCATGATCATACCAAGTCAGAAGCTTAAAGTTCAGCCCAATACAACTAATAGCCGATCCAGAATACTAGATCTCTCCTCGGTGGATCAAACCATCACTCACATGGCACTCGGTCTCCGATTCCCTTAATGCTAGCTTTAGGTTTTGGCCAAAATCAGATCTCTCTTGATCAGGGAGAGATCGGCCTTAAGCTCGGCCATGTGAGAAGAGATCGGATCATATCATTGTTCGCAAGGCGAGGGGATCGGTGGATTCACCTCCGATCTTCCTATCCTCGAGATCCACAAGGATTTACTTACTTCTCATGGTTGGAGAGTGGAGGATCAGAGGAGATCTCATTAGCATAAACATAAACAACAATAAAATAAAGAGCAGAAAGTAAAGATGAAGATCAAACTAAAATAATTTCATTCAAATCAAAGCATCAACATCAAAGTACCTTAATCAAAGCATAAATGAAAGCAACAACAAAATAGAGAGAATTTTTTCGGCTAAACAACAGATAAAATGATAAGATAGTGATTAAGGGGTATTTATAGGATCATTTACATAACCCTAATGGTCAAACCGACCTAAATCGGTCAACTAGAAATCTTGCCCTCGAAGTCCTTGCATGAGCTTGGATACCAAGGGGTGGTTCTGATCTTCGCCCTTGGGAGTTGAGGCCGAGTGAATAGTCTAAGATTAATGGATTTGTCTCTCCTCACAACAGATAGGTTGAGGCTGATGACTGAGGTATCCTTTCCTGAGCGTTCTGAGTAGTCCTCGCCCTGCGATCCGTGAGGCATCGATCCGAGTTTGCACGACTTCTTTTGCCTAGAAGTTGATCCAATCATCCTTAGCTCCATTTTTGACTCCTTTTTGCTCCTTTTGCTCCTTTACCTAGATAAATTCCAAAACTCCAAATGC
>OVBA01008266.1:0-12826 GCA_900406435.1 Lepidium aucheri
AAATAAATAAAAATAGATATACATATACATATATATTTTATTTATTAAAATATTAAATTTATTTTACAATATATTAACTTATTTAAATAAGATAAATAAAAATAGAATACTTTGTTAAAATTTAGTGCTACTATACTTTTTAGGTATTATATATATATATATTTAACATATATATATATGTATATGTATATGTATATATATTTTAACATACCATATGTATATATATATATTAACATATATATGTTTATATATTTTTTAAAAATATAAAATATAAGTGTATATATGTATATATATATTTTAACATATATATGTATTTATACTATACATATATACATATATACATATATATGTTAAAATATATACACATATCATTTAGTCAATACACTATAAAAATAAGTATGTAAGATAATCCTATAAAAGAGTCATTAGCTTAGTGGCAAGAGATTCGGTTTTTTGTCTTAGAGGTCTTGGGTTCGAAACTCGGGAGTGGCATATTTTAATTTTCGAAAACTATAAAACGACGTTGTTTTGGCTCAGATTAAAACGATGTCATTTTATTTTAATGGTATAATAAACGGCATGTCTATTTTGGCAAGTCAACGAAAAATTTGGCATTTATTTGGAAAGTCAAATAAAATTGAGAATTATTTTAGTCGGTCTAAAAATTCGGATTTTTTTTGGCGATTCCTGAAAAATTCAGAATTCTTTTGACCGATTTCCCGAAAAAAATTAAATAGAAATTAGGATTTTTTTCTCCCTGAATATGACTTTATCATCATATATAAGCGAATCGTTAGTGGGCTTCAAGTGAGAAAAACAAGCCCATTCATTCAAAGAGTGTATGGTAAATGGGATCAAGTAAGTGGAGACAAAAATATTTTGGAATTTTGTACATTATCATCTAAAGATAAATCATATAGAATTCTTCATGACATTTTAAAGTATGTTACGATGTTTTAGGATGTTATAGGAAAGCTCGAGAATTGGGATTGAAGTTTGGATTTGGTCCAACAAAAGATAGTTGGATCATTGATCCATACTTAAACTTGAGCACTCAATAACGCACCCGTTAAGCTTATGATATATATTGGCTATCAGAAGTTGGACTACGTTCAACAAAATTAGTTTTCGAAAAATCATGGACCCATGCTCATAAATATTTATGTTGGTTTACAAGTTTCGCATAAGTTTTTTTTTCAAACAATTACATCCGACATGGTTCAATCTATAACTAAAAATTCACATCTTAAAACCCTTTTCAATCCTCCATATATAATGAGAAAAAATCGAGTCTTTGGTACCATCACCATTAATTAGATTATCTAAACTATCAAGCTGAGAACTACTCGATATTTTACATAAATTTTTTAGAAAAATGTATTTTTGAAAAATCATACGAGGCATCGATTAGAACAAGAATTAAACATAATTTTAGACTTTAAATGCAAAAGTTCAACAAGAAGATGTCTAATCAATATCTTAAAAATGTTAATACGTGTAACTTTTTTATTTTATTTCAAGCTCTTAGTCCATGTACGTAATTGATATTTTTCAGTATGAAAATATTTGTGTAATACGTGTACTTATATGATTTTTCTACGTTTTAATATATTTTTAATGGCTTTACGTTATATATAAATACCTAGATTAGTCAGTTCTTCTAGAGATCTCATATGTATAATCTAATTATATGAAAAATACAAGATATAACTCTTATAGCAATTTTGAATTTTCCAAATTTTAAAGGGAAATTTGAGTAAAAATATCTATTGGAAAGTTCAAAATTGCTATAAACAATTATCCATTTTTCCAACTCTAAAATTGGCAAAATGACAAGCAGAAAAATTGTAGTCTACATTTGCAAATTTTGGACTATGTTACTCTTATTCAAAACATGTGTTTACAAAACATATACAAGTTTTATTTTTCCTGTATTGAGAATTATTGTTAACATTATTATTGTTATGTATTTTATTTGTGTTGATGTTTATTTCTAGATTTGTTGCAATATAATTCTAATTAGATTCTTCTTTTACCTATATATATATCCAACATCTTAACCAAAGCCTATTCACAATAATAATTATATTTAATAAACAACAACGATAATTGTATATATATATATATACATATAAACAATTTGCTCAGTTATTTGTCTACTTTATGTTATTCGCTTGTCTTCTTAGTATATTGACATTCATTGTTCTTTGTCATTTTTTTCTAAAATTATAAAATTCTTAACCAACATTTAAATAAATCACATAATTCTTCAATTACTTTTTGTGAGAAAATTATACGATCTTTAAAACTGTTTTGATATAAATCTTATATCATAAGAGAAATGTATGTGGTTTGGTTAAATGTCCAAATCAAATCTGCGATATCCTTTAACGGAGTTTGATTTCAAAACGTAGTCTAGCATATAAACTTTGAGATTTAGGTTATAACTCAGATTTTGTTAATCTAATTATTGACGAAAATAAAAAAAAACAAATCTTATGACAACAGGTTAAATGGTATTATTTCAAACTAAAAAACCTAATTTGAAAACTCTCTGTTTGAAAATACACCAAGAACATTTAATTGGATGCTGAGTCTTGATGTTATTTGCGAATACAGTGTCAGAATAATCACATATTTTTCTTCACCAAATTCTATTATTTTTTATATGTAATGGTTGAATAATAAATACATTATTAGAAAATGAGATCATTCATGGAAGTTGCATATACACATAATTCAACTTGATTACTTTTGACTATAAGACCACACATACGTCTTATATATGTGAACCAATTGATTAACAAATAAAAAAAATGACAAAAATTATAGTGGTCAATTGATTTTATTTCAAAGATTTCATCATTATAAAATTATCTTTTGGCAGAACATGGACGTTACTATCCGAGAATATTGGACGATTGGATCCAATAATGAATGTATGATGACGCTGTAGAATTAAATTTAACATTATGTATATTAATATTAAATAAATAAGATATCCTTGTACAAGATATTGCTGCATAATTAACAAAGAAAAAAAAGAAGAAAGTGCTGCAGATTTTAAAGATTGTGAACGTTATTAATTTTGGATTCGATCCATCTACAACTTGTAAAACTAGACAAGACTATGAAAAAATTGTAGAAGTGATATTACATTTGTTACTACTTAACTTTTTTGAAGTTTAAAGTTTAATTTACACAACATTTACCCATTAAGAAAAAATAATATAATTTTTAAAAGTTTTCTGTTGATAAGTAAATGATATATATATATATATATTTATATTTATAAATGGTAGGAGTAATTGATAAAAATATTAGATGTTATTAATGATAATGCAGCATTTATGGATAACGTTGTTTTCAAAAGATGATACAAATTCTCGTACAAAATAGAGAAAACAATTCGTAATTTCCATATACTTTAAGCTATATAATATTCTTCTATATCTATTCGATGTCGTAGTTAGAATTCTCACCGTATTACAATAACATTTCGAAAGAAAAAAAATAATAGACATGATATAATTTTCTTGGATAATAGTTGAAATATCACGCACCAAAAATTTCTCAAAATTCCAAATAGTATCACAAATTTTCGGTATCATAAAGATTCACCAGATTTTAAATATATTTTTATAAACCTAACTAAAGTTAGTGGTATTTTGGTATAACTGATACTTTGGTGGTACTTTTAAATAACAAATATATATATATATATATATATCATGTAATATATGGACATGACATTCGAACAATTTGTTATGTCTTTTTACGATTCTCTTATCCACTAAGTAAAATGAAATCATTTCACGAATGTATCTTTATAAATCCAACATCCACTAACTAAAAGTTTAGGACATTTTCCGAATATTTGTCTTCTACAAATGTTGCACGTTTTTTGTTTTTTTCAAACGCGTTTACCGATCCAATTCGCACGTATCATTGTGACGCACTCATTCTAGATTTACGCTACGCAATTGCATACCGACACTAAAGTCGGTCCATGTCGTACCAACACACGTGAGCCAAGTCTTCCCACTTGCTATTATTTACCTTCTTTATCCTTTTAATGAAATGATTTATTCAAACTACTCTCATGTGGCTCATAAACTCACAAATCCAGTTCATAAGGTTGACTCATTATCCTATACCTATCTCCAAATCTTAATCCTTCACTACTTCCCAAAACTCTTAATTGACAAAACGATAAAAAAAAAACATCAATTAAACTCAATATTTTAGTAACATGAGTGATAAGACTGATGGGTTTTGTTTTTTCTTAATAGCTTACACTGTTGGATATATAAAACTGTTTACAAAGTGACCATAAGTTGTCTTATCTAGTATCTTTTAACAATCATATACTAAATACATTAACCTTCTTTGCCTATTACTTTGCCTTTACCATCATCTTTGTTTTCCTCCACAACCACCGTGGATCTAACCGGGGCCGCGGATCTAACTGAAGCCGCGGCTGCCATCTCCATCTCGGCCGCTAATGCTTTTTCTCTAAACTTTTTGTAGATATCACTCTTGTAAAACTTCCTGGTCCGGATCACTAAAACCATCGAGACCAAAACTCCGAACAAAGTTACCGCAGTAATTATAATAAAAGACAACTTAAAACAAGAAGTGCCTGTGCAAGACAAATCTTGACCATCCCTTCTCGTTATCCCTAAAGCCTTATTTTGTTTACTTGCCTCCACATCGTACAAATAACCAGCGACACGAACGTTTAGTAAGTAAGATCCGATCGGGCTTGCGACTGACCCGAAGTTATACAAGGTTGAGTAGTACTTGAGTCCGAAGATCTCAGAGATGATAGCAAACAAAAGTGGCCATTGTGCACCGAAACAAAACCCTATGATGACTGATGCAACGTAGAGTCCACCAGGGACATTAAAGGCAATGAGGACGTGACCGGCACAGGACAAGAGGAGGACCATTGTGAGCATCAGAGGTCTTGGGAACTTGTATTTGATTAAGAAGATCTCAGAGACTACACCTGAAACCACACGACCAAAGTAATTCCATATACTTACGAGTGACACAAACGTGCTTACGCTTTTCTTTGGATAACCAAACGAACTTCCGATTTGTCCCAAATTATCTATCGCCGTCAAAGTCCCTCCAACACCACATATCGTTGCTAAGAACAATATCAACATATCTATGCTAAACAAAGCTTGCAAGATCGTATAGTCATCTCCTCTCTCCGGTGGATTAAACATTGTCGTCCAACACGACGGCGTTTTAACCCTCTCCTCTTTGACTGACTCTTCATTATCGTCTTTAACCTCTGATAAATCTAGGTTTGGTTTCTCAGTTACTACGATATTTATCGGTGCTGGATCGTTTAAAGCGACTTGTTTGTCCGTCCAAAGCTTCCTTTCTTCCAAAACCACGACTATGATTGGCAAAAGAAGCAAGACGATCACCACTGCAGCACTACCACCAAACTCGCTTTGTGTGAAGCCTGAGAGTTTGTTGACGATGATGGCCACCATGAGAAACGTGGCGAGCCCGAGTGATATGTAGAGGAAGTTATAAAACACTTTTAGCTCGTTTTTTTGTCTTGTCACTTTCATTATTCTTATCGTTCTCAAAAATGCAAACGAGACTGCTGCAGGTAACCAACCTGCAAATACAAATCACTCATACAATTAGTCTGAGTTTCAATCAAAGATTTGACTCTATATTCATTACATCTTTATTTTAAGATCACATCTTATTCAATTTAATGACTACAAATGATCAGTGAGCCCCTTAAGATTCATAACAGTAACATTTAAACTCTGTTTTCCTCTGTTTTGCTCTGTTTTATATGCTAATCAATGATTAAAATTTGTGCTTACCAATCATCAAGATGAGGGCTTTTGTGTCTTCACCATAAAAAGCATGGTAGAGCTGTGTAATAATGGCACCACTAAGACCAACGTAGCCCTTAAGAATCCCCAAAACAACTCCACGTGACTCCGGGAAGTTCTTAACGCAGGTAACAAGCGCTCCAGTATTAGCAAATGACTGAGAGTTAGCTCCGATGCAGATATAAAGACACATGTGCCAAACTTCAGGTTTCGAGATCCGTTTGGTAACAGCGAGCCAAATCATGAAATAACCAAAGAAATTAAGAACTGCTCCGATCAAAAGGACGACCCAAGGAGGAGTAACCTCATTAAGTAGACCAGCTAGAACTCCTACGTTGGCTCCAAGATCTTTGAAGAAACTTAGGAGATTAAGAGTTGTTTGATCATAGCCTAAGGTTTTCTTAATATCTCCGGAGTAGATAGCGAACATGTAAGTAGCTCCAGCCGTAGACATGATTAAGATACTTGCGAAGAACATGAACCATCTTCCTGTTAGGATATGGATGGCTAAGCCCTTCGTTGAGCTACCAGGACTTGCAGCCACCATTTTTGTTTTGGTTTTGGGACAGAACTGTGTGTGTGAGTTTTTGAGTTGTGTTCTAGTTGGAATATATTAGCCACAAAGTGCCCGTGAGTGAGAGAAAGAGAAGAGAGAGAAGACGAAGACCGTTGGCATTGACTTGGGAGAGTGATTGAGAGAGGAAGAAGAGGTTGTAACTGGAAAGTATGCTTTTTAATAAGTATTATGTTTAGTGTGCATTACAATAATTCAATGCAAGAGTGGATGATTCTTCTGGTAATGAATTTAATATTTAGAAATTAAGAAATAGGAATTTTTTGGCAAAAGATTTTGACTAGAGTAAGGGAAAATAAAGGAAAATAAGTACAATTATGATAAAAATGAAGAGAAGATAGATAAGATATTCATAAAGACAGGCCATATTAAGTGGGTGGGTGGACTCCTTTAGAAGTGATCCGTGGTGTGAATAAGAACATGTGTTTAGTCATTGGTCTGACTTACTCTATATATCATTTTTGGATAATATTAGCATTTATTAAAAAAATTAGATTCCAATAATCTAAATTTCCTTCCAATTACAATGCTTTAAATTTTTTAACTATGATTGACACAATTTCTTTCTTTTTTTTGTTATAGGAAAATTATTATTCCTTAAATATTATCTCTTTCTGTTTTGGCTTTACCTGGATATATATATATATATATACACATATATAAATCTAGAAAATTTCTAATTTTTTTTGAAATGTTCAGAATCTTTATAACTCAATAGTTTGCTCCCAAGAATTACTTTTTTCTTGCAAATGACATTTAATCTAGTGGCATGTGGTAAATTCATTAAATACAGATGCACTTATACATCTAGAGATCGAGTTCCGCCACCTATATTATGTAGAAACTTAGTTAATGGGGCAGACAGTAGTGGTCCAATATTAACATAAAAAATTACTTTTTCTCAACAATAAATAAATATATTGTAACATAAATTTTTTAACAAAGAAGTTATGTACAGTAGACTACAATACTTTTGAAAAGTTTAGAAACTTGCAAGAGAGAGAGGAAGAATAAAGCAAGTGGTCTTTAGTCCAGTGACATGTGGTAAATTTACTAAGTGGTAGGTACACTTGTACATTCAGAAATCGAATCCCACCGTTCACATTATATTGAAACTTAATAAATGGGTCAATCAGTTATGATCCAATGTTGATAAAAAAAAGAGGAAGAATGAAAAATCAAGCATCTGTATCATAACCATGTCATAAATTAAATATAAAAATATATTTTCTTTTATCAATAATTTAATCAATAAAACTCTATAATAACTTAAATACTAAATTCAATTAAATTAGATCATAAATCGAACTCTAAATAAAAAATAAGCGATTAACCACTTAAAAATATAATTTACAAATAATATCAGAATTTTTTTTTAAAAAAACTGTATCTCCAAACCTGAAAGTACTGTTTAACTTAAAATGCCAAAAACTATCAAAGTAAAAAAAAAAAAAGAGTCAAATTCTAAAATTAATTCTTTTCCGTATGAACTAGTAAGTCTCCATGATAATAACATTGCCCCAAAATATAAAATCTGTAGTGGTTGTGAATTTGATTTCGGCGTTCGTTATTGTCTACGATTGGGCACTAGGTGAGAAATAAATCATCAAAAAGATTTTTCTTTCTCTTAATTTGACTTTTTTGTCGACATCTTTCTTTGACTATTGGTAATAAATCCAGTATAATACAGTGCTCTATTTTCAAAATGAAAGGACATTCTATTTTTTTTGCCAAAAAATATTATTAAATGTGAAAGACAAAAAAAAATCAAGAGTTATTATTAGTGAAATAAGTTTAAAGATTAGTGGCTGACTAAAAGTTTTTCCAATACTTTTACACTTGGTTTGGTATTTGAGTTTTTGTATATAAATTTTAAGATATTTTTTTAGCATGTATATATATTTAAACAGTAATATATATGATCTATAATATCTATTTTTTTCTTTATTTTGTATATGTTAAAATAAATAAATAAACATTGGTGATGATGTGTGACCAGGTTCATCCATTATACTCAGTCTTTTTTTATTTAGGTCATTCATTACTTTTTCTTTCACAATTTTTGCTAATTTAATTAGTCAATAATTAATGATTAGGATTTTCAGTTTGCTTACTATTGCACGATGTAGGTGATTCTATATATTATTTTGGACTGTAATCTCAGATTTAAGTTTTCCTGAAGTATTGAACCTAGTCTTTGCAGTTTTTTTTTTCTCTTATTAATAAAAATAAAAGAGAAATGAATAATAATAATAATAATAATAAATTAATAATAATAATAATAGTAATAATAATAATAATAATAATAATAATAATAATGATTGCTCACTTAAAAAACCTTAGAAAGTTCAGAATTTAAACTAAGTGATTTTGTTCTTAATAAAGACAATAAACAGTGCTCAAATATTATTTCACACTCAGTTTTCTATTTTTATTTTTTATTTGTTTAGTCTCTCAATTCGTTTCCCAATATTAAATGTCTCCTACTATTTTTACTCTCTTTCTCTTCCTTTAATAATGTTACAAAATTACACATTAAAAAACATTTCTCGCAATTTAAAAAGATAAAATGGCATAATTGTAAAAATTCCCCAAGTATAATCAACCTTTTTTATTCGTAAACTTTATGTAAATACATTAATATTGAACCACATAAATATTTACTTTGTCAATGTATTCCATTAAGTGGTTATATGTTTAATTTTATATACTTTTCACCACAATTCAACTCTAAACGTTCGTGTAGAAAATATATATTTGTATAATATAAGTTTAGGGAATATTTGAGTTATACATCTTACTTTCAATAGTTAAGAAATATTATTACTTTGTTCTTTAAAATTCTATTTCTATAAGTTTTCGCAAATACGTTACAAAGAATACCAACTAACTTGCATAAGACTTTTCCACATCACCGTCACAGCCGGACTTGAATTTTATGAGGCGCCATTTAAAATGTATAAGAACTAAAAAAACATCAAGTTAACAATTATGTTTTTGAATTTTTTCTTGAATTTTTATTGCAAAATTATTCATCATAGTTGCATAATCAAAATTTTTAAACATACTTTTTTTATCGATAATATAGCTAATATATTTAGTTTTTCTTGTGACATTGTCGGTTTTAGGTAAAATTATCAATTACAATTTAGAGAAACTTATTTCAGCTGAAACAACTAAAACCGGACTGGTAAACTTTATCTTATATGCAACTCATATATTAGGATGATAATCCTTTAATCTCTTCAAAAATCAAATATTTATGCAGTCTTTTTTAAATGATTGGATAGAATTTCTCCGAAAACTTTGATTTCCATAAAAATCATTCCCATCAATATCTGAAATTTTTCCATGCTTAAGAAAAGTTTCAGCCTTGGTACGTATTATCTTCAAACTAGCATTACTTGTTGAAATTAACTTCTCTGGATAGAACAAGATTTTAAGAATACTTTCATACTCTAGAAATTGTTCTAACTTTGTATGGAAAGAAACCAAACCTTGAGATGAAATAGTTTATTATGAAATTCTCATCACTTTTTTATGTCTCTTCATCAGAATGTGTTTTTTTTGTATAAAGGCGCTTGCTTTTCTTCTCAAATATAGGTTCAATATCTATAGTAACATCAACTTTTAAGGCTTCACATTTTGTTTCTCAAAAACTAGTTTCTGTTTTGGAAAAAAAAACGGACTCTTTTAGTTGAGAAATGGCATTAGTGATATCAATATTTTCAAAGTGTAACTTCTTGCTTATTATGTTAACCACAAACAAAATATCATACCAATATGTATCTAATAAGGGTTTAACGGTGAGAACTCTAAAAATTTAGAACCTATTCAATAACCTATACCCATATTTATGTTGATTTTTTTTATTTTTTTTTTATCTAAATTGTACATAAACATAATTATATATATATATATATATATATGAAAAAAAAATTTCAAGATCCTATTTAAATGTTTTATCTCCATGGGTTCAGATTTAGCACTATGAGCTCAAGTCCAGCACTAATCACAATGCATATAAAAACTATATGATAGACTAAGTTTTATTTATATATTAGAGAGAATTATAATCAGAGACGAAACTCGTTAGTCATATAATATACGTCACGATCTAATCAAGTAAGTTCTAATTGTATAATATAAGATCACGATCTAATTAAGTTCGAATTGTATAACATACGATCACGATCTAATTAAGTAAGCTATAAGGACTTAATTCCTCAAATAATATAAGTAGTCAGCAAAAAGGCTGGACCAAATCATGTCGACCTCAATTCATAAGTATGAACTACTAATTGATTGGTCTGATCACAGATTCTCAACGCTTGATGTAAGGTTTTTGAGTATAATAATTTTACTTCGTTGAATAGTCAGTCTACAATGTATAGTATTAGTGTTCATAGGGCCAAGTGTCCCCGATCAATGTATCTAACATACCTTATTTCTCTATCGAATAGTTGAAGTTGATTTTGTTCATACGCTATGAATCGTACCGAAAATCGATATATTTTTTGAATATATTTATACTATTTCATGTGTGAAAATATGCATATGTAATAATTTATATTGATATATGATATTTATTTACTTTTTTCTTATTATATAGTTTTGATTTGTATCTGAACATTTATATTAATTTTATAAATATTTAATCTACTAAAAATAAAACTTTAATTTATTATATAATAGATGATAGTCTATGCAATGCAACATACATATGTTTTTTTAACTCACGTTCATCTAAATGATCATCTACATGTATAATTAATAAGGATGGATTCACATTATCTTTAGGTGGGTCACATGACACCCCTCAAACAAATAAATATTTAAAGCTTAAACCAAATATTAAAGAGTAAATTAGATAGATAATATGATTCAGAAAACTAATTAGGTAACTATCCTATCATTCTCAAAATTAAGTAATTAACAATAGGACCACAATGAAGAAAGATTTAATAGCCCTTAAAAATCAGATCTGGATTTTGTGTTCTCTCTCTTGGTCCATAGTTGAGGATGAGAGAATCGATCAATTGCAAAGAAACAATGAATTACAAATTTGAATCCATCTATTAGAGAAGTACGTGATGAACTTTGATTAAATCGATTATGGTTTTGTTGATTCTTCTTATTATACTGTATATTCAAGCTAATTATAGAAGAACGAGAGCTTGTGGGTTTTGATTGCCATATTTAATTTCATTGTTGCTTTGTGGGTTTGATTTCAACTTTGTTTATCAGAGATTCTAACTATTGTTTCGTGGGTTTGATTTCATCATTGTTTATTAGAGATTCTAACTCTTGACCTCTTTTAATTTGTAAATTTGTTACAATTTTGTAAATTATCAGAAACAACCATAGTTAGGGTTGCGTTTTAGCTTTAAACACCCATGGAGAAGATGAAGATGATTTGACCGATAACAATTATTTTAACCGATAACAATTATTTTAACCGATAACAATTATTTTATCCAATATTTATAAGATTATCATTTAACTTATATGTTATCTATTTGAAATCAACTGATTCATTTGCATATATCATGAGTTACATAGTTATGCAGTTATCAGGTCTTCATCTCCAACTACAAGGAAGTTGGTGAGATAGTAGATCGTCAAACTTCAAATAAATATTTTACGGTTATACGAATATAAGTATGCAAAACAAATATATATCAGGTAACTAATTTATTTGAAGGTAACTGATTCGTTTGCTTATATCATTATAAGCAAGGTAAAGAACTTGCTGCTTAAATTCACCAACAAAGAACACCAAAACTCATACCATACTAGACAGTTAAATGTGATTTAGGGTTTCTGCACCACACATTCTCCATAATCACTAGGCCTAATCACACGAATACTCATGCGCAAACACCTACAAAATGCGGACACATACCATAAATGCAAAACACAAAACCCTAAACCCCATTGCAGAATCGTGCAAAAAATATTGTTTGCTGTAAATGTATATGTTAATTGGAAATGTATATATTAGCTGCAAAATTATGTGAACAAGATGTCTGGTTATTATGGATTTGATTTGTAGATTATTACGGATTATAACTCTTGGGTTTGATCTCTTCATTGTTTATTACAGATTCTAACTCTTAATGTATTTTATTTTACAGATTCGCTGCTAATTTGTAAATTTTAAACGACAGTCATAACTAAGTTGCAGATGGAGCTTTAAACACCTTTGAAGAAGATGAAGATGATATGATCACTAACTATAATAATAACAACAAATAAAAGTTTTGTAGTAATTACATTTATAAGAATGCAAAATAAATATGAATCGGATAACTAATTTATTTGAAGACAATTAATTTGTTTGCATATACCATTCCATACAAATTCAAGGACCTTGGTG
>OVBA01008267.1:189-12825 GCA_900406435.1 Lepidium aucheri
CAAGGGACTCGGACCAAGATCAAGACCAAGACATTCAAGATCTTCAAAACATTCAAGAAGCTGAGCATGAGGACCAAGAACCGTCAATACTTGACTTGCAAGAAACCAACAAGGCTTGGCCTTTCATTCGTTCCAACAAGGTATGTCTTATTTACAATATGAATGTCTTAGCAGGTCCATCAAGCACAATGGCTCCAGCCTCTTAGATTAGAGATTCTTAGAGTCCATAGGCTTTTAAATTTCGGTTAATAAAAGGTCAAGGCTTCAGCTTGTGAAGCAAGACCATCCGAACACTAAGTAGTTTCACATTTTTTGTTTCTTGTTGCTCTTTGTTGGCTGCGACCCATCTTTGTTTCTTATTTCTTTTTGGCTTTGAGTCGGGCCTTTACGGCTAGCTGATAGGACCCTTATATAAGGTCCTTTTGCAGCTGTGTAATCTGTTTAACTTGGTGATTAATAAAGCTCGAATTTCTGCTAATAGAAATCCTAGCCGTGAGAGTGCTTAGCCGCTTGGCTAGAGTTTCTGTCCACACTAAGAGATCTTGAGAGGATTCCCCTTGATCTAGATTGTGTTGAGTGTATCAAGAAGCCGGTCATAATTCTTGTGGATCACTCCTCAATCCATCCTCTTCTGCAATACATCCACATCTTAGCAAAGGAAGCACTTTGGTTTCCCTATGGTTGAGATTCACTCCCAACGACTTAGAGAAGCACCTTGAGGCGTGTATCACTTGTTGGCTTGTGATAGAGGACGCATTCGAGAAGGCAATCAGATCGTCGAACCTTCAGATATAGGTAAGGTTTGATCAGATATCATGTTGCTTCCTCTGCAAGTATCATCTAATTTGTGACTGAAGAACTCTAATCTGTGTCTCTTGTTGGTGCAAGATTTTATATGCAGGATTGTGTTAAATTCTTCTTTTTTTGTGGCGTTTTTCCCGTCAGTCACCCACCAATTAAGGTGAGGTTTGGGATCTGTGGAGATGCAATTTCATCTTTCTATATTCTGTTTTTCGAGTTCATTAGTTTAGAGTTGAACATATGATTGTTCCTTGTTGTTATGTTTTAAAATTATATTATATATATATATTAATATGTTTGATTAGTGTTGATTGATAATAAAGAATAGGAGGTTATAGAATGTATATTGATTGTTAATATATTAAGTGTGTGATTGATAAATAATATATAAACAAATCGAATAAAATATGTGAAAGAAAAGATTCTATGGAAGGATCGAATCTACTGGACGTTGTCTTCCATAAGAATCTTTTTAATTGGAATATGGAAGAATCGAATCTACTGGATGTTATCTTTTATAGGAATGAGTGTATGGAAGGATCAAAACTACATGACGTTGTCTTCCATACGAAATGGTCTTGTGAAGGATCAAAGCTACTGGCCGTTGTGTTCCTTAAGAAAGAGACAGTTGGACTGGAGTTCACCGACAGGTTCGCTACAACCCATAAACCGCTAAGGAGCTAGGGAGGATCGAGCTACTGATTGTGGTATCCCAATAAAAACGGTTGAAGCAATTCTTATGTGTTACTAGCTGGCTGCAGGCAAGTAGATTTTTTGGGTGATATAGGTTGTTGTAAAAAGATAAACTATATGCGTGTTGTTTGATTCTATGCTTTTGAATAGACGATGTGTGATTTCGGATGGTGTTATTGTGTTTCAGTGGGTAGAGATGTTCTCCTCACTGAGTACTTTATTACTCCTCCCTCTTTATTTTCCCTTTTTCCAAGATTTTGAACAAGAATTTTGGTGTTGATCGATTTTTCAAGAAAGGGTAAATTTGGCAACGCTAGAAATAACACATTGTCTCTTAAGATAGGGAGTGGGGAGTTACACTAGATATCTATCACCATTAGCTATGTCTTCAATTCCTACAGCTAGATCTACGTTCTCTACCAACATAAGTTTACATAAAAGTGATGAGAAGCATCTGAGTCAATAAAAAGATAGTTAGTCGGTTTGTGACAGTAGGAAATGCAAGTTCTACGTTCTTTATGAACTTAATGTTAATAGTCATGATGTGCTTTCACTACAAGAAAAACGTACATTCTTACCATAGAAAATATGCTATTATAGATGTTTAATAGCGTTTTATGATTTGCTATGATATCCACAACTATGGTAGGTTCAGTGGATACAATAACATTATTAAAGTTTGCTATAATAAACAATTTTTATTATAGCAACAAACAAATTCAATGATTTCTACCTTCCTCACCAACAACTTCCTTCTTGCCACCAATATCCATCAACTTGCTCTTCTGGTTTTCTTTTATGACTTGAGCACCATGTTTACGCTTCCATTTACATATATAAACCATATATTTCTACAGTGTAACATCCAGAATAAAAATATAAATATTAGAAAATAATATTTACTGGAGATCGACGAGTAGGAGATTGTGATGCTAGTTTCTTTACAGGAGATTTAAAACTTGTGGTAACACACTTCTGACAATAAGATTTCAAAACAGTTGCTGCAAATTGAGTTGGAGATTTAAAACCTCCTGCTTCTGAGTTTCCTCCTACAGATTGAATAGTCGATGCATATATAGGAGATGTAACGAAGATAACCTTGTCAATAAGCCATGCTACAGAATATTGTAGACACTCTTCCAATTACATCACATCAGCTGTAGGCCTCCATATGAATGTCTCAGGCATATATACTACATCCACAAAAACTTTCACTGCCTTTGGCTCGAGTGGAAGTCCATTCACTAATGATGTGTGTTCTTGTGTCTGCTAATGTCCCTCAGCCACAACTACATCACTAGAAAATAAATCTTATAGTTTGCATTTGTTTGCACACTCTATTCTTGGGCACTACGAAGACAAACATTCAGACAATAATTTATCTCTGTTGATTTAGCATGAATTTTTAGTGTAATGTATAATTGTATCATAAACATTACCAGTGGTGTAATGTCTTCTAGATGGATCTCTTTTTCTACATTTACACACTTGGAGGCAGGCCATGTAACCATCTTGCCAATTGCTTCTTTAATTCTCGTCATTTTATCTGCATGTCTCCAAAGGTAAGCCTCTGGCTATTTATCAGTTTTGACTAACACTTTAGTGTCTGTAGGGCCTAAACGACAATCATTCACCATATCATTTGGATTATCAGATATAATCCGACCCTGCTCTACAGTTTTGTCACCTCCACACCAATTAAACAATAAGCACTTTGGTGGCAATATTTTATTCACACTCTACAGAATGAAAAATATAAAAACCATTCAGATAATAAATAAAATTAAAGCATGAAAACTCTAAAAAAAACTTGCAGCTGAGTTTCTTACTCTTGCAGTTGAGTTATCACCAACTTCAGGTTCTTCTCTTTGTAATGGGTAAAACAAAAACAATTCAAATCTGATTCGAAAATAAAGATACCATGTTAGTCAAATAATAATACATAGAACATTTCAAACCTGCTTCCTCAATTTGGAAATTACATCTTCTAATTCATTCACCTTATGCACGAGATTAACTTGATTCTCTAGAATATCATTAATGTATTTTTTCTTAACTTGGAAACAAGCCAATTTGGTCTTCGTCATGTTCCTACCCAATGTCCCCAACCTACCAATATTATCAGGTCCTAATAGTTGGCTTAATGTGTCATTTGCAATTGATGGACTATTATTACTAACAATTTCAGCAGAAATTAGAATAAGGTTAAGTAACTAGACATAGTAAACCATAAGCATTCTAGTTCTTAGTACAAATCACAACTCACAATCTTTTTTGCAGCATTTGTATTAACTGGAGTACCATCCTCTTTGGTACATGACTTAACCCAAACTTTCAATCTAGACACTTCAGCAGAATCTGCACTATTACTTTTCTACAAAAATAATTTAGAATATTGTATCAGTTCATGCTTTCCATCTTATTAAATAATGTGAATTAACAATATGCTGACCATCTCCTCTGCTAGTCTAACCATTCCTTTGCGACTACAAGTGTGAGGAATTTGTTTGCTTCTTCTTTCCTTGTAGCTATCACTCACATCGTAACACATACATATTAATATTACATATCTCACATAACAAATGAACATACTTATATGAACTCAGTACCTTAAATGCTTGGCTAGTCTTGACCTTAACAAATTTCTACCACTCAACTGGATCTACATTCTTAAGTTGCAGATTCATCCTCTCTTGAGCATTCTCAGCTTTGTTAATCTCTTTAACCATTCGTGATTTACATGACATCCATAAGCATCCTAATTGCTTTAGCGCTGCCGTTTTTGGTACTCTTCATCTAGCTGAAACCTCGTCTGCAAGTTTGATAAAGGACAATATCTTAAACATCATACAATAAGTTTGATGTAAATACAATGGTCAAGATGATGTACCCTGCACAGATTTCCAAAGCACTGTCTTGATGTCTTCCCCAATCTTTGTCCACTTTTCAATTGTGTAGGGTACATGGTCACGCACTAATGGCCCTAAGTATGAGGACAGTTTAACTGACCTTGGCCCATAAGGTTCTTCAAGTGCATTGAAGTTCACACGAATTTTGCAGTTATGACCTTTTGCTATGTCTTTCATCATGGCATGACCTCGTTGCTTCTTCTTTCTATGCTCAATTGTTGGGTCATATCCTTCAAAAAATACAATCTCACCCACCGGTCCATCCTCATTCAATCCTTTATCAGCAGTTTCATTTGCTACAACTTGTTCAGTCCCTGTATCTTCGATGTGATGTGCATCTGTAGCTGTAGTAGTCTTAACATACTCTACTTCATCATTGATCTGCGGATCTTTCTTATTTGGCTTCCTCCCACGTTTCTTGGTCTGTTTTCCCATTCTTGTTCACCTGAAACTTTCATAGACAAATGAAAACTTACCAACAAATCCATTCATAAACAAAAACTGTTTGAAATTAACACCTGTAAGCAACATATATTATAAGTAATAATGACTATAAAATATGAACATAAAAGTAAGACAGAACAAAGACAATTAAGCAATTATAAATTACTTATGCAATTTGCAACTGTATATTCAAGACTTCACGTTCAAAACAAATATTCCTTCACAATCTTTTCTAGCATTTGCCGATTCTTCCATATCTAGGTCTGATTCAACATCTATGTGAATATTTGACAATAATGCTTCAATGTCTGCAATCCTATTGTGAAAATATTTTTGATTGAATCTTCTCGAAGGAGCTTTCATAAATACATGCCATCTAGATGACTCATCTTCTTGTAAGTTGAACACTTGGGTTGCTTGAGATGTCAATATGTAAGGATCTCTTGCAAATGAAACTTGACTTTGATTCAAATTAGCTAGTGTGAAACCTTCTTCTACTTTAACTCGATTACCCTTCACTGCCCATTGACACCTTAGCAAAGGTACACTGAAGACATTGTAGTCTAGAAAAATGATGTCACTAATTCTTTCATAATATGATACCACATCAAAAACTTGCCATCTGTCTTTTGCACTAGACCTACATACTATTGTAGCCTCTTAATAAACTCTACTGTTCTGTGATTTCCTATCAATAAACCTTGTGTGATATCGCTCCCCATTCACTATATAACCTGTACAGGACCGTACTATACTGCATGGACAATATACCAACCATTTATGTCTGTCTCCAGGTTCCTTTAAATCAAGAGGTACCTAACAATGTAACAACAAATAGGTCAGTTTGTTATACCATATGTTATAATCCAAGAGACCAGAAAATTCTGTTTAATGTAACTTGCCTTTGCTTTCAACCGAGCAGCAAAATTCTGAGTATGTAGACTCCATAAAGTAAGTGCATCATGCATGCATCTTATATTTGAGTCTCATAAGTACTGCATGTGTTCACTTGTGTGAGACAAGAAGTTAAATAAAAAACCAATGTTAGTATATAGTTTATAATTTAAAAATATATATGTAACTCACAATAGAACTTACTTCACAAAATCATCCACAACAGCCATATTTTGGATGACAGCAAGATGAGCTATTCAGAGCTCCATTTCAGACAAATTAATTGAAGTTCCTTTACATATTACGCTCCCATCAAGAATAGAGTTATTCTCATACTCTATGTTTCTATTTAATCTATCTTGAACGTTTGTTAATTTCTTCAAAAATTCATTACAAAACTGAACATATTCTTCTGCAAGATATGCTTCAGCCATACAATCTTTTGGTCTAGCAGTGTTTCTAACATAGTCTTTCAAAACCTTCATATACCTTTTCAGAGAAAAATTATTAGTTAGTTCCAAATCAATGCAATTACGAATAGTACACTGAGAACAAAGAAAACATACATTTCAAATTATACCTCTCGAATGGATACATCCATCTAAAATGGACAGGTCCACATAGCCTTGCTTCTTTTCCTAGGTGTACGGTCAAATGCACCATTATATCAAAGAAGCTTGGAGGGAAGTATCTCTCAAACATACAGATAGTTTCAACAATCTCAGACTCGATTGCTATAATCTATTCCCTATCAAGTACTTGCTGGCACAAATGATTGAAAAATTTAAATACCCTTACTATTGTTACCCTAGTACCTTTAGGTAGCAAACCTCTAAGTGCAATTGGTAGAATTAATTGCATTAGCACGTGATAATCATGTGATTTAAGACCTGAAACTTTGCAGTCTTTTAATGATACACAACTAGATATATTTGACCAATACCCATCTGGTCCTATGAAATCAAATAGTCTCTTACAAAAGATCTTCTTTTCTGCCTTTGACAAATAACAAGGTGCTGGAGGCAGATACATCTTTCGTCCTTGGATCTTAGGATGTAAACCCTTTCTAATACTAAGAACCTCTAGGTCTTTATGAGCCTGCAGACCATCTTTAGATTTTCCACAGTGTAACAGTGTGGAAACTATACTTGCACCAACATTCCTTTCACCATGCATTACATCCAAGTAATGCCTAACTAGGAGTTCTTACAAAGCACATATACATTAAAAAAATCCATAGATAAACAAAAATTGTTTGAAATAAACTACCAAATTACTTAAAATATTTTACAGAAGAAATACCTTCCAGTAAGGAAGTTCAAAAAAGACTGACCTTTTCTTCCATCTTGATAACTCGTCCTCATCTACTGTTGATTCTTCATATTCTTCTGATTCGCTTGATAAATCATCACTATCATACTCTAATCTACAATACTCAGCTCTTTTCTCTTACTTGCAGATTGTTTACCAAAGTCATTTTTGAAGTTTTTTAGGATCTCAAAAAATTTTCGAGCACTGAGTATTCTACTCTTCCTCTTATGCTCAGCTTGTCCATCAAACCATGACTTCTTCCCTTTGAAACTATGAGTTGGTGGTAGACCCTTTAGATGACACATGTAGACTTGTTTTCTTCTAAACTTTAACCACATACTATCTATATGTTTCACACATAAAGGAAAGCCCATCTTACCCTTTACCTTGCAGCCTCCAAGATTCCCATAGGTTGGAAAGTCATTTATGGTCCACAACAACATTGCTCTAAGGGTAAAACTTGTTTTTGTCAAAGCATCATATGTTGTCTCCCCATTATTCCACAAATGATTGAGATCCTCTATCAATGGCTCTAAGTAGACATCAATATTATTACCAGGCTGTTGTGGACCAGGAATCAACAGGGTTAGGATTATGTTTTCCTTTTTCATGCATAAATCTGGTGGTAAATTGTAATTAACTAACAGTACAGGCCAACAACTATAATTGGAACTCTTCATATTGAAGGGATTAAATCCATCTATTGCCAATCCAAGCCTCATATTCCTTTCTTCAGCTGCAAAGGTTGGGTATTTAGCATTCATTTGGTCCAATGTAACTGAATCTACATGATCCTGTAATTTTCCATCAGTACTTTTATTACTACAGTGCCACCTTAAATCTTTGGCTATTCTCTCAGATCTGTACATTCTCTTAAGCCGAGGGATTATCGGAAAGTACCACAGTACTTTTTGTGGAACACCTTTCCTCACTTCACGATTGTGTATATTAGTCTTCCATCTCGAAGTCTTGCATTTAGAACAATTTTCGAGCTTCTTGTAGTTGTTTATGAATAAACAACAATCATTGAAACATGCATGAATCTTCAGATAGCCCATATCAAATGATAAAGGAATTTTTTAACATCATACAGAGATGTTTGTAACACATTTTCTTCCGGCAACATCTCTGGCAATGTCTCTAACATTTCATTGAAGCTCTTGTCAGACCAACCATTTTGTGTCTTGAGTTTGAACAATGAGACTACTGCTGACAAGTACTGTGATTCAGACAAGATGGATACAATGGTGTTCCAGCATCTGGAAGCTTAGCAAGAAACTCATCTTCTTGCTTATCCTTACCCTCTGCATTCAAACTAGCATCAACCTGACTATCAAATTTAGCAGCTTGATACAAATCTAAAATCTCATCATTAAGCAGATGAGGTTTGCCTTCACCCTCGATCATTTTCTTCAGTTCTCCATGGTGATACCAATGAGACTGCATTTTGTAAGCCTCGTCCATTCCTCTTCTTACAAGGTGAACAACAACTACACTACTCAGGTGACGGCCAATGTTTCGTCAGTCAATACAAGGACATATAATCATATTTACACTTCCCATATCCGCAACCCCTGCCCTTACAAAATTTGAAGGTCCTCTCCCACAACTAGGATCAGCTCTTAATTACACAAAGAAAGGAAACACTAGTAAAGTGCAAACCCTTACTTGAAACCTAATCTATATAATTAAATAACTTACCTGCAAAGATGCACCCTATCCTTGTGCAACATTTTATGTTCTAATCTAAACTAAAACCAAAGAAATTCAGAAATAACTCAAACTCATTCATTCACCAAATATGTACAATCAACAAAACTTGCCCATCAAATTTGGACACTTAGTACAATGTATATTGTATCGAATTGCAGATTACTCACACAATCGCCGAACTAAAGTAATAATCTTATGAAAACAAGTGAACTAATATCAGTTACTAATCTATAATTGTTCAAGGTAAGAATCTCAGATTTCAAAATAGTTTCTTAATCACAATGAAAACCAGAACCTAACTTAAACTGTGCTGTTTCTTTAACTAAAAAGTTTCTATGAAGATCAATTAACATGATTGAAACTACACCAAAACAGAATTGTATAATAACAATACACGTTACCAAATAAGAATTAAACAAATGAAAATTGGATATAAGGGTAAACCAATAAAAACATTTTACATTAAATAGCTACTGGACAAATACGAGAGTCTACATAATAGACTAACACATCAAGTTTTAAAGCTTATAAATTACTAACTAACCACATATATAGGATTGGGTATAACAAAAGATCACAATGAATTAACAAATCGGAAACTACTCAAATCAATTTCATATCTTTAGAATATACATCGTAATGATTCATTGAAAGACAAGGGGCACTAACCTGCCTGTGACAAGAGCCAAATAAGAGCTTCAATTCAGTGACATGTATTTGCAGTTATCACCACTTGCAAAGAAAAATAAAATGAATGAATTGTTGTACAACAATAACGTAAGCATTAATAGAGTTCAAGATTATATGCAACTTACTAAGAAAATTCTCAACAGAAATTATGAATCTTCATCAAAATAAGGATTCATCATATAAAGCATATGTTAATAACAATGGTTATAGCATAGGAACAACACATGCGTATAATGGCAATGCAAATAACTGAAAATACCAAACTCTAAAAACTAACATAATCTACTACAAACTAAACTCAATTTACTAAACCTACACTTAAAATCCAATTACTAAACCTCAAAACCCTATTACTTAGAGCATGTTTTGCCTTCGAATCAATTACAGATTTCTAAGAATTATAAAGACTTTATCCGAGCCTTCAGAAACCTAGAAAGACTTTATTTGAGATCAAAGAAACCTAGCTACCAAATTCTTTAGGAGTAACACTTACGCAATTCAGTGACATAAGGTAAAATGATTCACAAAATGAAACAAAATCAAACTAGAATGAACAGATTCATAATAGTAAAGGTAAAATTTACTTTATCTCATGGTAATAACAAAAAAGAGATGTGACTAAACTTTATGCCTGCATGTGATTAGAGTAAAATTGAAGCTTCTAAATCTTTACTTGCAATCAACAAAACTTGCAAAATAAATTACCACAATTAGTACAAGATTTCAAAGAAGTAACAGATAAATTGTACTAGAAAACGTTGAGAGTACATCTATGATGACCATTCATATTTGTCTAACAGATGCATCTTAATATGCTAAGCTCTTTGTATAACCACATCATGACAATCCATAACACAAACCTAACTAATTTCAGAACAAATGGATCTCACTTAAGCTTTATAATAAGTAATTATTAAAACTAAATTACAGGAATTTCAATCCTGGACTACTAAAACTATGAAACAAGATTTACGGAGAACAGATACATTCATATCTAGTACTTATCAAGGGTTAAACAAAACATGTACAGACTATTAAATTTGTTTATTCTATTTACAAAGATAGAAATTTTCTCAGAAATTGGTTACGAATGGGAATAAACAACATCAAATGCTATGAGGTATGAACAAATCAATGTATACCCTACAATTGAAACTATCTAAACCAATAAATCATCCTTAAACAAACATTCACCAAAGCAATAAATAACTGAGATTTAAGAGTTAAAATAATGATGGAAATAGAAGATTATGAAACTTGCCTTCGATTTCACCGGGAGAAATTGAATACGAAGATGAGATTAGAAGAGGAGATTCGACAGCGAGCTTCGATGGCGAGCTTCAATGGCGAGCTTCAATGTTGAGCTTCAATGGCAAGCTTCAACGGCAAGCTTGAACGGCAACGGTGATATTTGATGGCCACTTTCTATTTAGGTTAATTTAATCTAAGTATAATGAAAGAGAGAGAAAATATTATATTTCTCTAAGTGTTTTGGGCGGAAAACCCAATTTTAGTTCTCGCTAACTCAATTTTTTAATAGCATTCATTCAACGCTATCATATAGTTGCCAAAATAGAAAACACATCTTTAATAGCAATACAATAAAACGTGCTATCAATGAATACTTTTTGTAGTGTTTTGATGCTTCCACTTGTTTAGTTTTAGTTGTAGATGGAGAATCCATCACTTATCCTTGTAATGGCCGATTCTCTTGCTTTAATCACAAACCATGCTATTCCTACCATTATGCTTGTATAATACACTGTTTGTTAAGGTGAGCTCCACACGATTTTTTAAACAGTTTTAGATTCCCGATTCCTTGCACTAGAACCCTATAACCATTAGCTATGTCTACATTCTTTGCAGCTAGTTATTTGTTTTCTATCAACCTAAGATTACTAAACAAGTTGTTAGAAGCACATGAGTCAATAACTAGAGAGTTAGCTAGTTTGTGAGAGTAGTAACTGCTAGTTCTACGTTCCCTATCAACTTAAGTTTACTAATCATGTGGTAGCCTTTTGATCCTTCCACTTGTTTGGTTTGAGATGTAGATGGAGAATCTAACACTTATCTTTGGTGGACCATTATTCTGTAGTAATCGCACACCATGCTCTTCATACCATCATGCTTGTATAACAAACTATTTGTTGTGGGGAGCTCAAAACGATTCTTATCAAAGAGTCTTAGATTCCCTATTCCTTGGACTAGAATCATGTCACTATTAGCTATGACTACATTCTCTACAGCTAGTTCTTCGTTCACTGTCAACTTAATGTTACTAAACAAGTGGTGAGAAGCACCTCAGTTAAAAACAAGAGAGTTAGCCGGTTTGTGAGAGTACTAAATGCTTGTTCTATGTTCTCTATCAACTTAAGGTTACTAATCCTTGGTATGGCCAATTCTCTTGCAGTGATCACACACCTCGTTCTTCCTACCATCATGCTTGTATAAGACACTATTTTTTGAGGTGTGCTCCATGCGATTGTTATCAAAGATTCGTAGATTTCCTATTCCTTGGACTAGAAACCTAAGACCATTAGCTATGTCTACATTTTCTACAGCTAGTTCTACGCTCTCTTCCAACTTATGGTTAAAAAACAAGTGCTGAGAAGCACCTGAGTCAATAAAAATATAGTTAGTTAGTTTATGAGAATAGGAAGTGCTAGTTCTATATTCTCTATTGATAACAAGATTTTTTGGTCTATGTGATCAAATAATTGAGGTAGTGGTAAGTAAAGTGGATTGTCGAACCAATACTCGGAGGTACTTGCAAACAGCCTATCTAGTACCTAACAATCTGTCACAAAGTTAGGCCAATATACATGCGAGCTCTTATACTAGCATAAAGGACAAATTACACTAGATGACAAAATAAAAACAGAGCAAATGAATTCAAAACAGGGAAATGAGCAATAAACAGAGTAAGAACTAGCTATGCGATAATCTAAAGGAATTAAGCATGAATCTAGAGGTTAGGGAATGGGTGATCGGCGGTTATCTCGCCGATCCAACACTGCCGAGCTATATAAAGCGATCTCTAAACCGGGACAAGCTAGATCAGCCCATTCTGGTGGTGATGATCCCTTTCCGATCCGGCAGATCCATTACGACGTTAACCGCGATCAAGCCAGATCCAAAGCATAAAGTCCAGCCTGAAGTGTTTAATGACCGATCCACATGC
>OVBA01008268.1:0-12645 GCA_900406435.1 Lepidium aucheri
GAATTCCCTAGCTTTCTTAGTCTTGGGCATAGATGGCTTGATACTTTCCGTCATCTTTATTCTCATGAGGTTCAGACTCAGCCTATTAGATTGCTCCCAAGTCTCAAAACGAGACTTATCAGCTTCGGAGCTATCACCTGTAATGGTTGAGGGCTCCTCATCAGTGAGTATTGAATGATCATAAGACATTGCACATAGTGTGAACCGGATCTATTCAGACCACACCTTATAGTTCAGCCCATTAATTTTCACAATATAGTTAGCCGATGCATACATACTAGATGGAGTTGCAAGCGTTTATTCATACTTAATCGTTAGTGCTTTAAGACTTTTATACAGATTTCTGAATTTTATTATAGACTTTAAAAGCATATGTTTAAGCAACCTTTGGGTAATATTTAAATACATGCTCTATAAGTGATACTAGTTTTAGATTTTTTAATACTTTTATAATTAATAAAATCACACATATAAATAAAACAAAACAGATATGTTACCTTTGGGTAAACATACTATCGACTATAGTGAAAATGATTAATTCTTTTCATATTTTTAAATATATCCAATGATTCACCTTTGGGTAATCTCCAAAAATATAAATAATAATTTAATTGATCACTAAAACTTTATGTCATTTAGCATCTCTTTAATCATTATCGATTAATAATTTTACTTTAACTTTTACATATAATATGACAAGACCACTTTAGTGATTAACCTGTCATATACAATAGAAACACTAAGTTTTATTGGGTAGTTTCTTTAGTATTGTATTAATAATCCATAATATAATTACCCTAATTTATAAATGCAGCGGAAACCTTTATATATATATATAAATTACCTAACTTTAATTACTATAACATATATATTGCTGTTTATTTAACACATTATATATAATATAAGCCCCGCATTATATTAAGGATTTTCGTAATCATATTTAATTATAATTGACCCAAATTCAAATATGGTGCTTTACGTGGTCTTATATATATAGACTTTCAATAGTTACTCAATCCAATGATACTATACATAATACATTTATTTATTTTTTTTAAAAAATTCTTACATAACCAACGTTAACGTAACTAAGCATAACGACGGTTACTGCATGAATAAATCGACTTCTTGTAATGAATTTCGTCATTACGTTCACGATTCTGATCGTAAAACTCGAGGAATGCCAGAATGATTAAATTTTTTAATCAGATTCTACACGTGATTGATACGAACACCACAATGTTGTAACTTGATCGAACTTGAATCACATACACAACCATCATTCATGTATGTGATCAAATCAATTACTTAATCATCATGAATTCTCTTTAAAATCAATCACTTTATAATCACAAATTTACCTATGTGAACTAAACAAATTTAGATGGCTCTAATAGCAAATATAAATCCAATTTTATGATTTCAGATTATGAAATCTATCCCAAGATATTCTATATTGTGTTAACTCAACAAACAAAGACTTTCTTAATAGAGAAGACAGACTAACCTTAATCTATTGCTTGATGATGGTGTGGTTCTAGCCTTTTGATTTTCTCCTCCCTTAACCTTTAAACCTTGATCGATCATTTGATGGAAAAATATCTTGACACACTCTTCTTATCTATCAATTACCTTTTATGTTCGTGAGTATTTTGTTATTGTTATGTAACCGTACATCTTAACCAAATGATAAGACATGATCACAACTGGTTTTCAATGACACAAAAGGTCACAACCCTTTTTGGTGTAGTAACTGTTATATTCTTTACATATATAAATATGGTTATATGTATTTGTATTTAATTAATTACCATATATATATATATGCTTTCATATAGAGAAGATCAATACAATATGATTTGGTACGCGAGGAGAGTTATCAATACACCCAATTCTGATGTCTTAAACCGAAACCGATCCATCATGGTATCGTCTTTTATATTAGAATTGTAACTTTAATATAAACTTCAACTTTATAATTAAACCGAAAACATATTGACTAAATATAGCGGAAAATATTCTTACATACCTTACCAGTTTAGGAGAGTTGTGGCTAAGAACATCAAATGGCATCCCTCTCCTCCCACTTGGCTCAAATGTAACATTGGCTTCTCATGGTCAAAAATTAAATCGGTAGGTGGTGTTGCTTGGACACTCAGAGACCGTTTGGGGTTTGTCATTTCACATAGCATAAAAGCTTTTTACAAACATCGTGAACCTGCCCGACTTAAAATTCAAATCAGTCCTTTGGTCGATGGAGAGTATCTCTTCTATGCAAGTCCAAAACGTCATATTTGCTTCAAAAGTAAGCGATGTCATCTCTGCATGTGATCGGCCTTGCTTCTTCCCAACGCTAGCCTTCTTTGTTGGTGAAATTATGCAAGCCTTGTCTTCCTTCAGCTCGGCAAAACTGGTACTTGAACAAAGATTAGCTAATAGATAGTCTTTTCCTATAGCTCAATCGGGTGGAAAAGCTTAACCATCTCCAATAGATATTATAGGTAAATAGATGTTAATCAACACATAAAGATAAGATCAAGAATCGGGCTAAATTTAAATTATAACATTTACAAAAAATATATGTAACAAATATTAATAAAATTTTAAATAAAATTTTAATATTAAAGAGATAAAAATAATAAGAACGAAAATATATTAATTTCTATGTATATTAAAATCATAGCGTTAACATATTCATATTTTTTATAATAATAATAAATAGTTTTTAAATATTTTGATAAGAATTGATAAGATCTTTTAACTGATTATTGTTAATATATTTATACACATAATATTATTAGTTTTTTAAATTTTAATATATCAAGAATTATATTAATTTAAATATATATAAAATTAAATAATTAAATATAACAAAATTCTACAATATAATAACAAATTCTAAATTTTAATATTATTTATAGATTATTTTCGCTTGTAATATTATTCTTTTGTAATAATTCCTATTTTATTAATATTAAACCGACCAATAATTTTATTAGTTTGTATTATTTACCTATTTTATTATATGATATTTATTTCGTTTGGACTTATATTCGTTTGTAGTTATCTTAAAATATGGATATCGAGTCAATACAATAGATAACAACTTATCTTAACTACTACTACCTTATATTTAGAGTGTATCATACAATAAATATTTATAATCAATATCTATTAAAAAAATTTCTCCTAATCCTAATAGAAAAAAATATTAAACAAGATATATTTAAAACGCATCTCTGGACTATATCACAACACCAACGATTCTAACTCTTATTTTTTCTAAACAATTTTAAGTCTTTTTCTCTCTTGATTTTTATTCCCTTAATCATGGTTTTCTCTGAAATTTCTTTGTTGAAATCCTGCAAAGAAAACTGGAGAACTAAAGTAAAATTCTAAGCTCCAAAGGTATACAATTAAGAATCTGATCAAAATATGGTTCATTGTGATTGTAAGATATTTTACTAATCTCTTATACTCCATCTGTTCCAAATTATATGATGTTTTAGAAGAAAAAATTTGTTCCAAAATATTTCATTTTTTCCACTTTTAATGTAATATTTATTATATTTTATCTATTTTAATTATTTGAATTCTGTATATTGATTCCTAATTGGCTAAAGAGTTCTGCAGTAGTAGAGAGGCTGACGTCCAACCTAGGGGCGATGATGTCGAGTTGGATTCATTAAACTTTATTGATGATATCATTATTCCCAAGAGAGGCAAGCCCCACACTCTTTCAGTTACACCTTTCCCGGCCAACTAGTTAAATGCCTCAAATAGATGGCTTAATTCTCTTGACATTTCCCCTATGGTGATTACCCAATAGAAATTAGAAAGGGTTTTTTGAGGTCTGCCCGACTATAAAGAACATCACTATTCAGATTCCTGGACCCTAAGATAGACCTTGGGTTCCCCCAGATGGCTTTATTGCCATTTATGACGAGTGGTTCATGGAAGCCAGATGTGGATTTTAATTCTAATTCTTCTTCCCAAGTATTGTTCTAATCAGAACATCGTGATGTCACAACTCAGAAGTTCTAGGATAATGGATATCCTTGGCGCTTTGATCCTTGAGTCTGAGTCGGGGTCAAGGTTTTCACCCCTGTTTTGGGAGACATTTTTGTTTTCTGCAAGCACGCTCCCCCTCAAGAACATTCTACATCAATGCTTAGAGTGGCCTCTACTTTTTGGATAGTGTTCCTTCCAAAAGTACGAACTAGACAAAACAATATTTCTTTGTTAGTCCTGATGCACACATTTTTGCTAATCTAAGTCTAGAGTTTAGAGTTGTTTGGGTAAATATTCCTGGTATATTCTAGGCATCTCGGTGCTCAACTTTTCAGTTTATCAACTTGTATGCTCACTATCTTTAACATCTTCTTTTTGCTGTAAAATACTCATCTTCTCGTCCTCGCGTCTCAAATTATTACGAGTTAGTAGAAACATTTTGCGGGGTTCCTCATCTGAGCTGGAAAAGGTTGCTAGTTGGTCTTCTTGAGAGAACGTCATCTCATTTTTTGAAAGATAACCTTTCCCTTTCTTGTTTCTTATGAAGGAAGAATGCCCTCAAATTTCTCTGCTAACCGCTAGTTTCCCTTATAGGAAAGTTACAAGCTGAGATGGGGATTGAGGATTTTACAATGCCTAATGTCCTGGATGACCTTGACTCCATCTTTGATAAAGCTCTGCCTCAGTCTGCCGAGACTGAGATGCCATTGGTTGAAAGTACCAACCCTTAACTGAGTAAAATTACGGAGACGATTCCCCTCTTTTGATGTTGTCCGATCCGAGTTGGGAGGTGATGCGGACATCAAGTCATCATCAAGTAAGGAGCATGGAGAAATCACCAACAAGTTGACCAAGACACTTGGAGAGGACCAACCTAAGCATAACAAAAACATAGGTGCCTTTATTGGATCATACCCACCCAACCAAGAAGATTTAAGTTACAAATCGACTTGTTCCAGAAAGTCTGCTCTTCAAGGAGTCACTGAGAAGAAGAATCACTTCAACAAGAGTTCATATGAAGAAGATATTGAAGATACAACTTCGAAGATCTTCAATAGACTTGATGGAGATATACGACCACTAGTAAATTCATTCCAGCCAAACAACGACAACTTAAGCAACACTAAAAGATTTTTCGGAACCTTCACTCACCATAAAACAGTCGAAAATTGGATTCACGCCAAATTTCACTATGGTCTAAAAGTTATTGAAGTACAAAGTGGAGTGAACCGGATGCTTCCCGAATTGCACATGCGGACGGTTATTGGAGGTTTACCACCGAACTAGAGGAAATTTAGCTATGAACCGACTTTTTATGGAATACTAATTCATCAGAGGATCAGGGAAAGTTAGATTCACATAATTATCGGTTATGATATCCAAGTTATTGAATTTCTAAACCGGAGGATGGTACACTTGCCTTATTTTGAAGCTCATGGATTCAATCAGATACAAACAAGACTTTGGCTACCAGTAGAGACATCAAAGTACTCAGGAGACACATCTAACCATATAGAGGCATCATATACCATCTTACCACGCACCAACAGCCATAGGATTAGACATATCCTCTTGTTTGTATACTTACCATATTCGAATTCATTCACACTTGGTGCTATTAATCACCAATGGGTCTATCACCAAGACATCTGCAATTTAGAAAACTTCAATGATGATCAGAATGTTCCAGAAAAGATCAGCTATCCCCTCAAACCGATCAGATATAAAGGAGGCCGATCACATCCCTTATTTTGCCCAATTTGCTCATTATTATCCAACGGCTAGTTTTCTTAAGTTTTTGATTTCTTTCTTGTTTTAGGCCGTAGAGCCATTGTCTTTGAGCCTATAAGAGCTCATTTTAATTTCATTGTAAATCAACCTTTCACGAAATTAGTTAAGCATTATTTAGTTTACAAAGTTTGTCTTTGTTTCCTCCTTGGAAAAGAGTTTCTTCTATGTAGTTCATTAGAGTCTTAGGTGAATTCTGTTGTTCTCTTTTTTTCATATCTTTAGATCTTCAGTGTGACAGATACTTCTGGTCTATTGGTCTATGGATTAAGATTTTTTGAGTGATTCAAGCATTCTTGTTTATCTATTGATTGAGCGAGTCAAGCACTTCACCTTCATCATCACTGATTTCACAAAGGAAGTATTTAAAGTTTCCCTTTACCTAATCTCCACCACTCCTATCTTCTAGAAGCACCCTTGGATCTTGTATCATTTTGGTATCAGAGCTAAAGGTTCCTATCTATCCAGGTGTATTCATCTAACCTTTATTTTTTATATTTCTTTTTTTATTTTGTTGTTTCTCATAAACCAAAAATCCATAAAAAGGTTCATTTTATTTTATTTTGTTTGAATTTTATAAAACCCTTAAAAAGCCATAAAAATCTAATTCTTTTTGCTACAGTTAGTTTAAACCCCATAAAACCCATAAAAATTGTTTCTTAAATTTTTATAAGTTGTTTGCTATTTTAATTGTTAAAAAGAAAACCAAAAATGAATTCTGTTTCTGTTTTGTTGTTTTGAATGTTTCTTTGTGTTTGATTAGAAAATGAAATGAAAATTGTCTTCTTTAGGTTTGTTCTTCTTTTGTTTGGTTCTCAGGATTTTGATTAATATTTTTTTGTTTATCTTCGATTTATACAAGTACCCTCAATGGCATATTTCATGGAGAATGAGGATAGTTACTCCTATGAGTCTGATTGGAGTCTAAGTGAGGATTAATCTTCAGCGAGCAACAATGAGGATTGTTAAGACCAATTGCATGATGACTACTATGAGTCTGAATATGTAGAGGATCCAAATGGAGTCGGCTTGAACCTTAGCCACCAAACCATCACCAAGACTACACCAACGACACACATCAAATCAAAATATAATCAGTTATAGAGAGGGCCTAGAACATGAAGAAGTGTTGGAAAGTGAGGAAGAAGAGACAAAACATGAAGAATTCAATCTTGGAGAAAAAGCATACGAACTTATGGAGCCTTCCATGAAGAAAAGCCATGGTGTGAAGAAACCAACACACTAGTCTATTTAGAAGAAGCTTACTCGTTTGATGGAGAACAACGGGAAGTTGAAGCTGTACAAGAAGATGCACTTAGAGAAGAACCAGAGTGTCATGAAAGAGGATGTGAAAAAGCAAACACCTATAAAGATGTGGCATACCATGACCAAACTGATTTTGAGTTCAGTCATACCAAAAAATCGGAGAATAGAGAAGCTCATGAACCGGAATACAATCTATTTTCAGGTCATAGCCAAGATCAAGAAGAGTAAGTAAGGTGGCAAAGGAATATGGAGGAATGGTTACAATCAAGACAAATCATTGAGGAAGAGAAACTAACCTATGCCATAGATGCACTCATCGGACCAGCCTATGAATGGTGGAAGCAAGAAGAGGATGCCCAAGTATTCTCTAATGAAACAATCCATTCATGGGAAACCTTTAAGTTGGAGATATATGAGGAGTTTGGGAAGAATAAGCTAGCAAGAAATCAATCTTGTTCAAGAAGAGAGTCACACGCAAAACGAAAGGCAACAACTCAAACCACAACGTCAAAATATAAAACTCAGTACAAGCATGTGAAGCAAGCATCATCAAGGCTGAAGAAGAAAGTTTCATTGCTAAGAAATAGACTGAAAACAGAGCAAAAACAGAGCAGCCACGCACCCAAGAAGAAGTCCCCATCTGCTGTAAAGATACCAAGGCAAAGTGCAAAGAAACCGAAACAAGACATTGATGTCTCTATCTCCATTACCTTGCAAAAGCGACTAGCAAAACCATACCAAGGTAAGTGCTCCAATTCTGGTAAATTTAAAAATCAGACATGTTATAGGTGTCGTAAGAGAAGACACTTTGCTTCAACTTGTCCATTTAAGAAGAAAAAATTACTAGAAGAAAAAATTGGATTATCGAAAACAAGTAATAACAATTCTGTTTTGTTAAATTCCAATTCTAGTTTAATGCACTTAAATTTGTCAAAGGGTATTGCTACAGGTGTAAGAGAGAAGAAGGAACTTGGTAACGGTTTAAGTACAATGGAGAAACAACTAGAGCCCCATTCACAAGTTCACACTCAACAAAAAGCAAATGGAGAAACAAAATGTGACATAAGAGGTCTCACGGAGGAGGCTACCTTGCTGCCACAGGAAACCAATACCAAACCATGGAGAGGAGTAATTGCTTCCTTACTGATCAAAGAGGAACCACCTTATGCAATAGTGAGTGTCAGCACACACATGATACCCAAGGTAAGAATTTAAGCCCTCATATGATTGAAAAATCTAACTTGACTTCTCTCTATGCAGATCATAAAGTTTTGAGGACAAAACCTTTTGAAGAGGGAGGGTATAATGCGGACATCAAGTCATCATCAAATAAGGAGCACAGAGAAATCACTAACAAGCAGACCAAGACACTTGGAGAGGACCAACCTAAGCATACCAAAGACATAGGTTCCTTTCTTGGACCATACCTACCCAACCAGGAAAATTTAAGCTACAAATAGACTTTTTCCAGAATTTCAGCTCTTCAATGAGAAATTAAGAAGAAGAATCATTTCAAAAGAAGTTCATATGAGGAAGATCTTGAAGATACAACTTGGAAGATCTTCAATAGACTCGATGGAGACATACAACCACTTGTCAATTCATTCCAGCAAAACGACGATGACTTAAGCAAAATACAAGATGTTCTCACTCACCATAAAATAGAAGAAAATTGGATTCACGCTAAAGTCTGCTATGGTTTAAAAGTTATTGAAGTAGAAATTCGAGTGAACCGGAACCTTCCCGAATGGGTGCGGACGGTTATTGGAGGTTTTCCACCGAACCAGGAGGAATTAAGCTATGAATCGACTTTTTATGGAATATTGATTCATCAAAGGATCAGTGAAAGTTGGATTCACATAATTATTGGTTATGATGTCCAAGTTATTGAATTTCTAAACCGGAGGATGCTACACTTGCCTTATTTGGAAGCTCATGGATTCAATCAGATACAAAAAAGACTTTGGCGACCAGGAGAGAGTTCAAAGCATTCAGGAGACACATCTAACCATCCAGAGGTGTCAGCTACCATCTTACCATGCACCAGTAGCCGCAGGATCAGACGGATCCTCTTGTTTGTATACTTACCATAAACGGATACATTCACACTTGGTGCTATTAATCACCAACGGCTCTATCACCAAGATTTCCGCAATTTGGAAAATATCAATGATCACAAGAATGTTCCAGAGAAGCTCACCTATTCCCTCAAACCGACCAGATACAAAAGAGGCCGCACATCCTTTATTTTGCCTGATTTGCTCATTATTGTCCAACAACTAGTTTTCTTAAGTTTTTGATTTCTTTCTTATTTTAGGCCGTAGAGCTGTTGTGTTTGAGCCTATAAGAGGTCATTTTCATTTCATTGTAAATCAACCTTCCACGAAATTAATTAAGTATTATTCAGTTTACAAAGTTTGTCTTTGTTTCCTCCTTGCAAAAGAGTTTCTTCTGTGTAGTTGATCAAAGTCTTAGGTGCATTCCTTTGTTCACTTTTGTTCATAACTTTAGATCTTAAGTATGAGAGATACTTATGGTCTATTGGTCCGTGGGTTAAGATTGTTTGAGTGATTCAAGCATTCTTGTTCGTCTATTGATTGAGCGAATAAATCACTTCACCTTCACCACCACCGATTTTACAAAGGAAGTACCTAAAGTTTTCCTTTGCCTAATCTTCACCACTCCTATACTCTAGAAGCACCCTTGGATCTTGTATCATTTTGGTATGAGTACCAAAGGTTCCTATCTATCCAGGTTGTATTCATCCAACCTTTATTTTTATATTTCTGATTTTGTTTCGTTGTTTCTCATAAACTGAAAATCCATAAAAAAATTCATTTCATTCTGTTTTGTTTGAATTTTATAAAATCCACAACAAGCCATAAAAATCTAATTCTTTTTGCTACTATTAGTTTAAACCCCATAAAATTGTTTCTTTGATTTTTAGAAGTTGTTTGTTATTTTATTTGCTAAAAAGAAAACCAAAAACGAATTATGTTTATGTTTTCCTGTTTTGATTGTTTCTTTATGTTTGAATAGAAAATAAAATAAAAATCATTTTTTTGTTTTGTTCTTCTTTTGTTTGGTTCTGAGAACTTTGATTTTTTTTTTTTAATCTTTGAATTTTACAAGTACCCTCAATGGCATATTTCATAGAGAATGAGGAGAGTTGCTCCTATGAATCTGATTGGAGTCTAAGTGAGGATCAATCTTCAACCAGCAACAAGGAGGATTGTGAAGACCAATGGCATGATGACTACTTATGCAATTCCAAGAACCAGAACCAAGGCGGATCACTCTTTCCTAACCACGGAGCATGGATGCGTGCAACTAACGAGAGTTATGGAGACCAGCGAGTTGATTTCAGCTCACATGAAAGTCAATATCACAAGTTCAAGCACAACAAACACTTGGAGCACGCACCTAACCCATATTGAAGATGCCTCGAAGAAGAATCATTTCAAAGGAGTTCATATGAAGAAGATATTGAAGATACAACTTGGAAGACCTTCAATAGATCCGATGGAGACATACAATCACTTATTAAAGCGTTACAGATGCTACATAGAGAATTAAGTCATAAAGTAAATTTCAATAGATTTCTGACGCAACCAGTTAACTCCTCAAAGTTGAATCACTCCATACAATGCTCGGAGCCAAAGTTTATGGATTTTAGAATTAGGACCTTCTCTGCTAAGGCTGTATTCCCGACAATGTCAAATATCAAGCTACAAAGCCCAGCTCAGAAGCCACCTTCAAGCCGGACCACTTGGAGAATATTCTTGGGTCTTTCATGGTTCCAACAAGCCCAAGAATGCATCAATCCACCATCGGGTCCTCCAGATACACGCTCAACAAGAAGAAGATCCGATCCGGTGCTGTTTAAGGAATGTTCGGGATTTGTTTGCTTCAAAGGACTTCAGACTTATGTGTGGCGACCAGGAGACTCTCTAAACCACTCAGAATCATGCAGGGAAGTCTCACCATGCTCCAGCACCCACAGTATTAGGCGAATCTTCCCATTTGAAGACTTTCCATATCCGACCAATCATCACATCTTTTCCAACGGCTCCAAGATCGAGGACCACCTTCACTTGTCCGTTGCACACTTGTTACTTTGATATTTCTTTCATATTTTATTCTCATGACCGTTGGCCCTTTGTCTTGTACGAGCTCTATATGAGCTCATATTCTTTCTATTGTATTCACCAAGTTTTAAGTTATAAAAAAGAGTGTTTCTTTTCAAGCATGTGTCTTGACCCTTTGCCGACTTAATCTCTTTGAGGATTCGAGAGAGGGAGCCGAGATCAGGTCTTGTGAGGAATTCAAGCTTGATTGGACCGAGATTATCAAAGGAATCATCACCCTCTTTGTGGTTCTCATTCGCCTACTTCCACACAATTTAGTCTCCATCGATTCGGACTCACCAAAGTCGGATCCGTGGATTCATATCCATTCTACAGCCATTGAGGCTTGTATCATTTGATATCAGAGCTTAAAGTTCCTATTTATCCAGGTGATTTTGTTCTATATTTTTTTTGTTATTTATTTTCTCTTTTTGTTCTTGCTTTTCCATAAATCGAAAACCCATAAAAAAATTCATTTTGTTTTGTTTCAATTTTATAAAATCCATAAAAACTCATCAAAATTTAATTCCTTTTGTTCTAGTTATTTTTAAACCCAGAAAACCTATAAAAATTGTTGCTTTGATTTTTACAAGTTGTTTGCTATTTTATCTGTTAAAAAGAAAACCGAAAACAAATTCTGTTTTGTTTTGTTCTTTTGATTGTTTCTTTGTTTTTAGAAAGGAAATAAAGTTGAAATCGATTTGCTTTGTTTTCATAACTTTGATTTGAGTCGCTTATTAACTTTTGCAAGGATATGGAGTACGAAGAAGAACTGAACAACTACAACACTTCCAAGATTAATTGGGATGATGAATCCGACCAGAGCTATTGGGAAGGAGAGGAAGAAAGTGTAGTTTATTCCAACGATGAGGCTGGCTATGAGGAAGAACCGTGGCCAGGAGATGGTTACTCAAGCTCTGAGTATGAATATAATCCAATAAAAGAAGAGCTTGAACCTGAGCCACCATACCATAAACAAAGCTACACCAATCAATGCCAAACCGAGCAATGGAGTATCGAAACAGAATCTGAATTCAGTTATGAGGATGAACCTGAATGTGATATGGATGTTTATCACTATAAGAATCCTCATAGGCGTGATGTGAAGCCTTACCACCATGGAGTTTTAGCCCCTAGAGTGCAAGGCTATGCCAACCACACAAGACTTCCTAACCTACAAATCGGTGTAAGTCATAGCTTTTATAATTGTGGTCCAAAACTTCCATCTTTTTTAGGAACAGAGGATTATCTACAATGGGAAGAAGATATGGAAGAATATTTCTGGAAATACAAGACTCTTGAGAAGGAAAAGCTATCATGNTGCGCCTTAAACGGTTTACGCGGACAAGCATTGAAATGGTGGAGGAAAGAGGTGAATGAACGGTGGATCGAAAACGAACGTAGAATCAGAACTTGGGGAGAATTAAAATGGCTTATGAATGAGGAATATGTC
>OVBA01008269.1:0-12822 GCA_900406435.1 Lepidium aucheri
GATTACGGTTTAGCTTAAGCAAGTTGTTCGTTAGACAAGATGTTCCCACTTCGTGTGCAACTTTTCCACTTAAGGTCATTGCACTTGCTTGAGGCTAAACAAGATCTAAATTTGGGGGAGCTGATGTGTGTGATTTTTGATGGTTTTAGAGTCTTATTTTAGGTTCTTTTGCATCTGTCTAGATAGATTTTCCGTTTACTTAGGTCCTTTTAGGTTTGTTTTGCTTTCTTTGCATTTGCATTTGGAGCCTGGAGTTTTATCTAGGAAAAGGAGCATAAAAGGAGCTAAAACTGGAGCTAAGGACAATT
Source organism: Lepidium aucheri (assembly GCA_900406435.1). NCBI lineage: Eukaryota > Viridiplantae > Streptophyta > Magnoliopsida > Brassicales > Brassicaceae > Lepidium > Lepidium aucheri. The sequence goes on from OVBA01008269.1 coordinate 309, forward strand.
GGATCAGCTGCTAGGCGAAAAAGATCGTGCAACCTCGGATCGCTACCTCACAGATCGCAAGGCGAGGACTGCTCAGAACGCTCAAGAAAATATGCCTCAGTCACAAGCCTCAACCTATCTGCCGTGAGGGAAGATCAATCTCTTCATCACAAGGATTAAACTCGGACCATTCACTCAGTCTCAACCCACGAAGACCAAGACAAGAATCACTCCTCGATGCCCAAGCTCGCGCAAAGACCCCAACGGCAAGACTTAGAGAAATTCCTAGTTGACCAACTTAAGTCGGTTTGACCATTAGGGTTAGCAAATAATCCTATAAATACCCTCTAATCACACTCTTATCAATTATCTGTTGTTTTAGCTAAAAACTCTCTCTATTTTTATTGTTTCTTTTAATCGTTGTTTAAGGTACTCTTTATGATTATTGCTTTATGATTATACTTTGAATTTTATAAGAATTTAGTTTATCTTGTTCTTCATCTTTATTTTCTGCAATTTTATTTTAAGTTTCTTTATGTTTACGCAATCTAGATCATCCCTACTCCTCCGCCCTCACACAATGAGGTGCGATTAGATCCGTGTGGATCTCGAGGATAGGACAATTGGAGGTGAATCCGTTGATTCCCTCGCCGTTCTAGCCATGATCTGAACTCCGATCTCTTCTAACTAGGTCAAGCTTAATGCTGATCTCTCCCTGATCAAGAGAGATCTGATTTGGGCTGTGACCTAAGGCTAGCGCCGATGGGAGCGGAGACCAAGTGCCTTGTTAGTGAGGGCTTGATCCGCCCAAGAGAGATCTAGCATGTAGGTCGGCTATTAGACGAGTTGGGCTTAGCTTAATGCTTCTGATTCAGCCTGATTGCAGCGAGAGCCGTAATGGATCAGCCGATTTGAATAGGGGTCTTCACCGCGAGAGCGGGTTAATCTAATCTAGTCTCGGTCTAGAGATCACTCAAAAGAGTCCGGTGAGTTCGGATTAACGAGTTTATCGCTGATCAACCTCCCTATCCTCTAGATCCTTGCCTTTAATTTAATTTTCATCTTATTGCAATTGTTGTGCTCTGCTTTTATGCTATTTCTCTGTTTTAGTCATTTTTATTCTGTTTTATTTTTTTCATTTTGTGTATTTTGTCCTATTCTCTAGTTTTGAAGCTCATCTGAATATCATGAGCTATCATTGTGACAGAATGGTAGGTTACTTGGACTAGGATCTAGTGTTAGATAGGTTGTTTACAAGAATCTCTGAGTATTTGGTTCGACAGTTCCCACCTTACTTACCACAATGATCAATTGTTTTGATAGAAGAACACAAAAACTCGTTTATCAAACCCTAATCTCAAAATTCTCTGAGCGGCGATTAGGATGGAAGTTGCAGAAACTCTCATCAAACATGTTTGAAGACGGAGCTGAAGGAGAAGCATCACGAAGAGCTCATACTATGGATGAGCTTGATGAAGATATGCGAGAGAAGTACAACTTTGATGTCGAATCACATGTTGGGAAATTCGTGGATGAAGCTCTGAGTATGCACAATATCATGCCAGACAGTGATAGAGAAGATGACGTTGAGGAACGTAGACTTGAAAAATTGAAGATTAGGCGAGAAATGGTAATTTGTTCAAAGGTCAAACTTTCTTCAGTGCTCTGGCTTTCAAGAAAATCATACTTGATTATGCACTCAACATAAGTAGAAACATAAAACAAATGAGTTATGATAAGAACAAGTTTTGCTTTGAGTACAATGGAACTACTTGTACTTGTTGGGTATTGTTCTACTATAGGAGAATAAGACAAATAGATAGTTAGGACTTATGAAGATAAGCATAGGTGTTCTGTCAATGGAGCTTGTGAGATGTTAAAGGTCCTGTTTTAGCAACAATCTTCTTGCATAAAATCAGGGAAGAGCCTGAGTATTTTGTGCCTATGAAAATGGAAGAACTAGTGTTTGAAAAGTGGGGAATCAAAGTGTCTAGGTTACAATGTCAGGCCGCTAGAAATAGAGCGTTGACATGGATTGAGAAATCATACGATGAACAATTCAAAAGGCTTAGGAATTATAGAGCTGAAATCATAGATTCTAACCCAAATTCCACTATTATAATTGAGACAACTCGAGATAAGGCATGGGCTGATGTGTTTCATAGATTCTATGTATGTTTGGATCCGCTAAAACAGTCTTGGATGCAAACGTGTAGGCCTATTGTAGGCATTGATGGCTGTTTCCTTAGAGGGAAAAACAAAAGGGCTATTACTAGTGGCTATAGGTAGAGACGGTAATAATTCTATCTATCCTATTTCCTGGGCCGTGGTTCAAGTAGAAAATACAGATAATTGGCTATGGTTTCTTAATAAAATCAAAGCATATTTGGCTCTAGGTAATGGAGAAGGATATATCTTAATCTTGGATCGGCAAAAGGTAATGTATTTCTTGTCTACTGTGTTGTATAAACTCATTACTTTTTTTGTTGTATGACCTCATTGCATTATGTGTTGTTCGTGCAGGGTTTAATAAGAGCTTGAGAGTTAGAGTTGCCAGAGATTGAGTTAAATTAAAAGAAAGGCGCAGGAAGAAGAAACAGATGAAACTGTTTATTTGGAACCTTGCATGGAGCTACAATGAAGCTAAATACAGAGAGACTTTTAGGCGATTGAAGGATTATGACGATGATGTGTATGAAGATGTCTTCCCTGAGGATCCAATCTCTTGGTGTAGGGCATTCTACGGGTTAGGACCTTGCTGCGAAGATGTGGAGAATAACTCCATTGAGTCATTTAACAACATAGTTGTGAAGGCTAGGGAGAGGCTTTTAGTGATGATGCTTGAGAGCATTGCAAGGCAAGCAATGGTTCAGATTATCCAAAGCTCAGTAATTGTTGAAAGTCACACAGGGAAGTTGACTCCATATGCTGATGATTACCTTGCTAGAACACATGATCAAGCATCGGACTGCAGGGTGTATAGATCAACCAATAATATGTTTCAAGTTCTGGAAGGAGAATGTTCGTATAGAGTGCACATAAAAGAGGAAACCTACTGTTGTAAGTGGTGGGATATCACATGCATACCTTGTATGCTTGCTTATCCTGTCATCATGAGCAAGAAATTAGATGTTGAAGACTTTGTTGCACACTAGTTTACAACTACACGTTGGAGACAAACATACATAAATGGGATTATACCAATGAGAGAGGATAAGTTCTGGCCAGTTACTACAAATGATGTTATTCGAAAAGCACCATCACCACCACAACCTGGAAGGAAAAAATGAAGCAAGAAAAAAAGAGGTAAGAATGAATCTCCAACAAAGAAAGATAAGAATATCAAGAATAGGACTATGCACTACTCTATTTGTGGATTCTGAGAAAAGAAAGGTTAGTATAGATCTGACCTTATATGTGATTGTCTTAAATGTTTCATAGAATTAACATTGTTTTCTTTTTAATAGAGGGGAAAATTCTCTCAAGCAGAAGGTGAGTCTTCGCAAGGTACTTCTAAAAAAAGAAGGTTAGTATATATTCACGTAGATCTGATTGAATAAGTATGATGCCTTGATATATATCTGACTGAATAAAAACTTCTCATGTAACAGACGACAGAGAGACAAGCTTCACAACCTCAATCATCTGCAGCTCAAGCTTCATAGGGTCAAGGTTTGTAGGCTTCACCGCAAGCTTCTCAAGTCGAGGCTTCACAGACTTCAGCAGCTTTGCAGATTACTGCTCAAGTTTCATACACTCCATCTAGTTTTATATTTGCTATCATAGGCTCCAAATAAAATAGTAAATCTGTTTTTTTTTTTGTGAATCTTAATGCTCTATTTAGGAGTTTATATAAGCTTTGTCTACAGATGAGATTCGTTTTTTTGAGACTTTAATGCTTTGTTTACAGATTTCATTTGCTTTGTTGTAGAACCATATTGTGCTTAAGGGTTGTTTTAAATTAATTTTTACATGGCTCCACCACTCTTCACATGTTTTGTTGTCTTGTTCTCCACTCTCAATCACGTCTCCATATGTTTTGCCTCTTCTTTCAATAGCTTTTTTTACTTTGCCAACAGAAAACACAATGTATCCAAATGATTTCAATTTAAAATTGAGTCAGTACAATGGAACTACCACTACAAGAAAACATTACTCAAAACTGACGGTTAATTATGTCGATTTTGAGCAAAAATTGACCGAAATTAACAGAAAATTTTGGCCGCCTCAACTTCGTCGGAAAATGTGGTTTTCGTGGGTGGTCGTCGGGTGAACCGACAGCAGTCAACTGGAAAAAGTCGTCGGCTTTCCGTCGGTTTACTCCTGTCGGTTACGGTCGGCAAAAATTCCGTCGGTTGTCATCAAGAAAGAATCGTCGATCATCATCAATTAAAGGCCGTAAGTTACTGTCAGTTTTGGTCGGCAGTGTTACCGTCGGTTGTCGTCGATTTCTTTATGTCTCTTGCCATCGGTTACGCACTGTCGACCATCGTCGGCCAAAGGCTATCGGATTCTGTCAGTTTCTTTCCGTCAATTTCCGTCGGTATTCTACCGTCGGTTGCCTTCGGCTCGGTGTCGTCGGTTTCCATAGGTTTAAAAAAATATATTAAATTTTAAATTTATAGAAAAGTGATATTATTTTTAAATATATTTTGTAATATAGAATAATTAATATGAAATTTTGAAATGGTTTTTATAATTTATAACAAAATAAAATATGGGAATATTGACAATTGTACGAAAAACATTTTTAAAATTATACGTAATAACAAAATCTAAAATCGCGCAGGATCTTGAGTCTTGCTATCATCTGGTAAACTCCCCGGAGCGTTGAATAGGCGCATAAGGTAGGCTATCTGTTTTTCAGTCTTTGCCGTCATTTCTTTCGTCTCTCGGAGTTCCCTAGACATAGCATCTTGGGTCTCCCTGAGGCTGACCAGCTCTTGCCGCTCGCGCTGGCTGAGACTGAATCCCTGTGTGAGATCCACACTTCTTCCGAACCCGTGGCATGTTTTGGACGTCCGAGTTGTAACGTTGCTGAGAATTTCATTAAATTTATTAAATAAAAAATTAAATATTAAATAAATGTAGAATACTTAAATATCAACTAACCGCAAAAGTTTTGAATCACTGTTCCTTCAACCGTAACGGGAATTTGCTGGATGTTGGATATGCAAAATTGAGTTGCTCCTGTATCATATGCTTCACCAACGTAACAATCTCACCCTCGATCCGAAAGCTTAAAAAAATGTGAAGTTAAAATATAGAAATAAAATAGGAACTAAAATAATTTTTTAATTTTTAGAGACTAACCATGTCGAGCCAGGAGTCTCAATTGTAGGATCGAGGAACTTCAGATGGTCACGCCCACGCATACCCATAATCTCAGACAGTGTCATATTATTCGGTTGAGGGGCGGACGATGGCCCGGCCTGCGTCTCAGGGATGTGGGGCGGCGGAGTGCGATCTGGACTCGGAGTCCTATCCAAATTAGACGGTCATCAACCTTGAGATCGATGAAATCCATCATAAGTAATGTCCCAAAAAATTTTAACCTTAAATAATTAGTACAATTTTAACTTATATAATTAAAAGTATATAATTCAAAATTCTCATTCAAATATATTATTCACAAAAATTGAACATAGAATAAAAAAAATAGCATATGTAATATAATTTTTTTTTGAAAAATTTATTAAACCAAAAACAAACCGTTTACTTTTTTTAAAAAACCGTTTTCTTTTAAAATAACCGTTTTCTTTAAAAAAAACGTGATAAAAAAACTGTCTGTTTTTAAACCAAAAACTAACCGTTTTTCAAAAAATAAAAACGTGTAAAAAAAACGTGTTCTTCATAAAAAAACGTGTTCTTCGTACAAAAAATTGTTCTTCATAAAAAAAAATTGTTCTTCATAAAACAAAGTTCTTCATAAAAAAAATTTGGACAAAAAACGGTTAGATTTCTCACAATATTCACGGATTTCTTCCACCAAACTATGCTAATCCTACTCTAACCTTGAATCTACAACCTTAACCGTTCTAACAACCTAAAATCGGATCCAATTTTGAGGTTTTCAAAATTTATTCCCAAATCCTAAAAATCTACCAAATTAATGATAAACCACAAGGAAAAGGGTTGTTACTTACATGTTCAAGCTCGGCGACGAGATATGATTGAAACCGGTGTGATTTCGGTAAATTTTCTCTCCTTGAGCGGCAGAAAATCAGAGGAGAAGAAGAGGTTTTTCGGGGAAGATAAAGTGTAGGTCCATGGGTTTCCGTCAGATTTAATAAGCCTCCGTCGGTTTCGGTCGGTTCTGGTGAACCGAAAACCCTAATAATCGTAGGTTTCCGTCGGTTCAAACCCGACGGAAACCGATGGACTATACAATTTTTTTTTGGTTAGTGTTTTATATTTAAACATAACTTACATTTTTTGGGACATATTCATCCGTTAATTTTTGTTACGGAGATTGTCAAACTCGATTATATATAAAAATATTTGTGTAAATAAATGGTATCGCAAAATAAATTATTAACCTTAGAGTTTTAAATAGCATAATTAAATATATAAAACATTAGAAGGTACAATACATAATATTACACCATATTAAAACATTAGCTTAAACTATTTAACATAACATAATTTTTAAACAAGCAATTCACAGACATTTAAACATCAGAAATAAAATAACAATGAATGAATACATATTAATAAACTAAATAAGATCCATAATCATCTAAGTGGCGGACAGTCCAAAGCAGTGGTGACAAACAGTACGTCCGCCCCAGTGATTAAATCCACATGCCGGTATGGAATCCTCTGTGAAATTGATCATCCCTCGATAAAAATGACTACTCGGAATTGCCATATCTTGTATATGGTCACAAACTCGGTATGCAATTCCCGTTGCTTCATGAATATTAGGAACCATCTGAAGAAATGAATCGAAGACTGGTAGGCCCACATCTTTGTTACCATAGAGGCAGAGAAATGCAACAACAGCAAAATGTGCATAGAGAAGATGTGGTGTTGCATTTAGTAGAAGACTAATACCTTCTTGTGATGGGCCAGTTGTTGTTAGGATTCGTAACCCGATCACATATTGAGCAGTTAGATTTCTAGCATTTTTGCATCGCTCAAGAAATAGACGGAACGGTGAGGACAGTTCACCAAGGTGGGTGTTGAAGATGTACTGAGTAACGTCCACATCCCGCAGCACTTCCTGTGAATAAACCATTTTGTGTACAGTGCGACCAGCAGAAATAAAACCTTTTAACTCTCGAAATCCTTCTTTTCCCACACGGCAAATAATATCGTAAACTATTTCATAAGGTAGGAAAGACATTGTTATTATTATTTGTGTGTCAATCTAACAATATGACTCACTTATTTATAGTAGAAGTAGGAGCTGTTGAAAGCCATAGGTTTCCATAGGTTTTAAAGTCTACGGAAACCCACGACAATTCCACTCTATCGGTTTCCATATGATTTAAACCCTACGAAAATCCATGGAAATTGCATTCCATCGGTTTCCATAGGTTTCAAAACCTACGGAAACCCACGGTAATTGCATTCCATCGGTTTTCGTAGGTTTTGAAGCCTACGGAAACCCATGGCATCAGCATTCAATCGGTTTCCATAGGTTTTGAAGCCTACGGAAACCCACGGCATCAACATACAGTCGGTTTCCATCGGATATTGTACCTACGGAAACCCACAGCCGTATCTTTTCTGACTTGAAATGGCCAGATAAAGTATCAGACACCCCTGTCGTTGGCAACTGAGACACTTCTCCTTTGAAATGACGAGTCATTTCCGCGGCTCAGAATACTTACTCGTGATCCGTAGGTGTCTGTAGGTTTTGAAACCGATGGACACCGATGGACAACATTTAAAAAGAAAAAGTGGTCATTGGTTTCCGTAGGTTCCAAAACCGATGGAAACCTACGGAAATTAAACTCCATCGGTTTTGAAACCTACGGAAACTGATGGACAACATTTAAAAAAAAAAGTGGCCATCGGTGTCCGTACGTTTCCAAAACCAATGGAAACCTACGGGAATTAAAATCCGTCGGTTTCCATCGGTTTTGGAACCTATGGAAACCGATGGACAACATTTAAAAAAAAAACTGGCCATCGGATTCCGTAGGTTTCAAAACCGATGGAAACCTATGGAATTTAATTTCTGTAGGTTTCCATCGGTTTTGAAACCTACAGAAACCGATGGCTATTTTTATTTATTTATTTAGTTTAGTCCATCGGTTTTTATAGGTTTCAAATCCGATGGAAACCTACAGAAACTTAGTTCCGTAGGTTTCCATCGGTTATGTTATCTATGGAAACTGACGATTTTTTTTTAAAATATTGTTTTAATCATGTCTGTCGATTTCCATATGATAAAAACCAACCAAAATCGACAGAAAATAGCTTTCCGTCTGTTTCCATCACTTCTATGTACCTACGGAAACTGATCACTTTACAAACCGACGGTAACCTACGGTTTTCAAGTTTTAGGTCGATTTTCATCACTTTCTGTAGGATTTTATTAACCGACGGGATCAGATGACTTTTTTTCCGTCTGATTGGCCTGTGGTTTCTTGTAGTGTACAAAGCACATTGCTTAAACATTGTTGACAACACAACAAGGTCTACAAAAGGACCACAAAACACACTTAAGTAAGATAAGGAAGACACAACTGAGTGCTATTACCGATCACACTAAAACTTTTAATGATTTCTGCTATGATAACAACACCTAAAACTAAAACATACAACCATTTTATTCATTCTACATTTGGATTCTCTGATTATGTTGTCAACTCTCTATACTAGTTCACTCTCTATCTTCAATTGCATCTGCTGAATTTGAATTCTCTGTTGTTCGAGACACACACTTTCCAGCTCTACCACCTTCTGTCCAAGCCTCTCAGTCTCACTTAGAATAGCATCATCCACCCATTGAAAGATGTTCTTATCATCTTCAAGTTAAAACACAAAAATAGACTGACAAATGGTTAATTTTTCTTTAGGCAATTATAATGCACTAACTCTAGTGGTTACCTTTATAGATTGAGCATACAAGCAACTTGTAATAACATCTCTTGGGATTGTTCTCTAATGTTGAAGTTTGAGCACTCACGGAGGCACCACACTAACATTTCTTAGGGATTCCTGTCATGAATTGAAGTCCACTAATCACATTTGAAAATCTAGATGATGCACCAGAAAGATTACTCATTCTCCACCTACTAATTCGAAACCAAGGAAAACAAAAATATACTCAATAATATTTAGACAACTACCTCATAATACATGATAACAACAAACAAGACAAACCCTCAAAGTATGATGCTCAAATCGAAGCTCGGGTTTTCGATCGTTGAAACTCGACTTTGATCTAGGGATTTAACGCTACAGATTTGGGAATAAATATTGGAGCAGGTTATTTCAATGGTTGGGTCTATATTTTTGAGTTTTGTTCCGCTTATATCGGTATTGTATCCTTTTCCATGGATTTAACCAACGATTTTGCAATTTAGGGGAAATTAGTTTCACGACTTTATCTAGGAGAAAATATATTTGAAAGTATGTACTATGGGAAAATTAACAGAGGTCATAAATTAGGGTGGAACTAGAGCTATAAGTTTATTCCGAGGGGAATATAGATCGTCGGCTCTTTATCGTAAAATAAACAATAGTAGTAAATGTTTTAGATATTTATGTAATTTGTATTTCTCCATGGGTAATATATTACTAATCGAAAGTTAGTTAAAACAATGGATATAGTACGAATGAATTGACTTTGAACTACTTGTTCAACTAATATACATTTTCACCTTTGTTGTTTGATAAATATCAGCTTAATCTTTAATAAATGGCAACAAATAATTTTTTTTGTCTAAAATCTTATATTGATAATACGGAACCAATATTATAACGATTAAATACGTAAGCCAGCAGAAAATATTAAAATCCCTGGATACAAAAACCAAAAGAGAGAATCTAAAGCCCAAACGAGGGAAGCCTTGTAAGATTAACCCCCAAAAAAACAATGGTACGACCTGTAACCAAATACTAAAGAAACTACTAGCCCAAAGAAGACAGATAACTGAGAAACACTGCTTAGCATAATGAATTCTGAAACGATGATGAAACTTCCTATAGAGAATAAATATACCATAATGATAGTGAACAGGGAACTAAACCAGAGAGAATATGACCCACTACTCTCGGAAATGGTGAAGTCGAAACCAAACATAAGATGACTAGATGACACCTTTAAAGAACCCATGACGTAACTAGACCTTGAACTGATCTACGCAGTACGAACAAGGAGCAAAACTTTCCTCTGCATAGAAGCAATCGAACCCAAAAGAGCACAATACCCCTTCGAACCGTAGAGTAAACTATTAATCAACTTAGGACAGCAAAATAACTGAGAAAATGACTAAGGACCTAACTAAATTCCTGATAAGAGCTAAATTAAAGTACTTATAGAACAAAAGGGTTAAGCAAAGTGAAGGAAGGACAAGGCATATCGGATAACAAAACCTCATCGGAGCTCTAACACCATTGAGAAACTTCAAATCTGACACAATTCACTTTTGAAATCTGGTTAGAAACCGGATAAAGCTTAAGACCCACGAACTCAAAAGAGCACCGGTCCCCTTACCGACATTGAGGAGCAGATGTCACCGAAGAGGAACATCGGTGGTCCCCTTACCGACATCGGGGGTCCACCATTTCATTTCTCCGGAGATGGTGAATCTTCACGGCTGACTTGTCTCCTTTTTGGAGATGTGATTTCGAAGAAGCTTGGTCTAGATGGAGGTGATCGTGCTTACTTGATGCTTCACTGAGAGTTTCTTGAAGTGTCTTTGTGAGTCTAGATCATCTCTGCCATGTGTCCGCCGAGTTTCGCCGTGTATCCTATGTGCTCCATTATTGACTTCGTTTGTCCACCGGTTTCTCTCTTCTTGTTGTTCTGGTTTGGTTTTCCTTTTTCTTTTGCTTAGTTTAATTTTCATTTTTTTAAATTAGGCTTCTGGCTTTGTTTATTTTTGAACCAGTTTAAGATTAGTTATTTAGGGTTATGTTGGGTTTTAGATCAAGTTTTCTGAGTTGTTTGTTTGGATACTTCTCCGGTTTGATCTACGACTTTGTTCTCTTGGGTTTAGTCTAACCATGTTGAAGCTGTTTTGTTCCCAATATGTACTTTTTGACCTGATCAAGGTCGGTCCTTTTCCTTGGATTCTAATTTAGGCGTCAACTGGTTGAATATGTTTTCCGACTTTGTCTTTATCGGAAGAACTGAGGGTTATCTTGTTCCCGGTTTACAATCCTAGGTTTTCAATTATGAGGTATCATTATTCGCAACGGGAGATTTTGTCACCAACTCTGGCTACGTTTAGCCTTGCAGTGACTTCGATCAGCGGGTTCAGATTATCATCCACTGAATTCTCTTCTAGCTTTGTTCTATCTAATTCTTTCTCTGTGTTTTATCATGTGTTTCCTTTGTTGGGCTCTAGTCTCAGGGAATATTTCTTTAATCTGTCGGCTTCAGTATCTCAGCAAAGTATCCTACCTTGTATTCCACAAATGTATTCTACTTTTGGTTCTATTAAATTAATTAGTGACAAAAAAAATAGTATAAATACATAATAAAATATAAAGTAAAATTAAATGAGAAATAGAAGACTAAAGTAGACAATTTGACTTGCCATATATCGGGCATTAAATCAAATCATCAACTTGTCCTATTTGGTTTGGATCAAATTTATATAAGAATCGAAATGTTCTATGAGTTTGAGGTTCGATTTTTTTCTCATGCAAACGTTTTGTTTTTTTTTGAATTCAAAATAGTATTTGTGGTTCGTAAATTCCACAATTGAGTGAAATTTTCAGTCTAACAATATTGTATCATGGGTCCAAAGACTCACTTTCACCATTTTATTTAGGGAGCTCTTTTAAATTCAGAAGAGAAGGTTCTTCTTTTGATTTCACTCTCTTGTTTAGTTTTTTAAGTTTTTAGATTTCAATTTCAATTTATTTTTATTTGTTCTTTGAATTGTTGATTATTCTAATACTCCCACTAAGTGCTTAGATTGATTTATTTGATTACTATTTATAAGTTTTACAGCTTGAATTCAAAAGATCTGAGAATCAGATAAGTGTTAAAAAGACAAATATATGTATTATAATAAAGGGAGAAGGAAGAGAGAATGAGTGGGTAAGAATGAACTTCGAGTAGAAAAAATATGTGGTACAATTGAATCACAATACATGTATATATACTACATAAAATATATTAAAATATTATAGATATTTTAAGATAAGTAATTATTATTACTAGTATATAGGTTACTATTACCTATATTTATAACACTCCCCCTTAATTACTTATCGTTAATTATAAATTACGTACTGCCTCATTAAAAAACTTTATCATGGAAAAACCCAGTGGGATAAAAACCATGATGATGGAAAAAGAGTACAGTGACATAATCTTCCCCTGAAATGATGAATGTCATAA
>OVBA01008270.1:0-12822 GCA_900406435.1 Lepidium aucheri
AAATACAACAACAAATGGCCATGAGTTTCTTCATCTTCCACTCATATTCACTAATCATAAGCTCAACATTTCCTAATAGTTGAGTCTCCACGTTCATCAGCTCTCTGTTAAACTCATTTTTTTGCTCCTCAAGAGAATTAGACAATCTTTGTACCTCAACCATAAGAGCTTCATCCTCCCATAGAAATACATGATTGTCATTAGTAAGCTACAAGGAAAACACAGACATTAATACTCTCCTTTCAGTCTTTCAATTCATAAGCTAGAAGAACTCACCTTTTGAGCAACTGCCGAAGAACAACGAAAATAACGTCGATTCNTTCCGGCAACAAACTCCACCACACTGCACCGTCGAAGAACCAAAAGCTTATGTGTCCTTGCTCGTTGTCACGATTCTGGGAATTTTTAGTTTAGGGTTCGTGACTCACTTTGGAAAAAAGGAGATGATATGAGTCGGGTTTTAATTAGTTTTCGGGTTGCCGAACAGGTTTGGTAAGGCAGTACGATTTGGTTTTACAAGTTTATTGGTTAAACATAGCAAACCAACGATAGGAGTCAATTTTGATTTAAAACTTTGATAGGAAAAAATTAATTTTATACTTTGTTTAGGGGAAAATTAAAAGAGGTCAATAGTTCATGTAATTATAGTGCTATATGAAACTTTCGAGGAGATCCTGATCGTCAGTCCATTCAATGTTAATATGAATAGTAGATGTTAACAAAAAAAATTGTGCACGTATCTTGTCAAAGAAATAAAACTCAAAAAAACATTATACAAATTTTTATTTATTTTTCCTTAAACAAAACTAGAAGATTTTTTTTACAATCGTTAAGGAAGGATAAAACGATGGCGTTTTCTTATTTTCCAACTTTGCCTCTGAGTTTAACACCAAGAACCTTTTCCATCTTCGCGAGCACGGCTTGATTAGGAACAGCTTTTCCATTCTCATATTCCTGAACCACCTGAGTACGTTCGTTGATTTGTTTCGCTAAATCTGCTTGTGACATCTTCTTCCCCAATCTTGCCTTCTGTATCGCTAATCTCACCTCCGCTTTCACACGATCCACCGCCGCGGGTTCGGTTTCTTCTTCAAGCTTCTTCGTGTTTATAATCGGAGTCGCCGTCGATTTTCCTTTCTTGTTCGACCCGGCGTCGAACTTCTTCACCGTTTGAACAGCTACACCGTTTCTAAGCGCCGCGTTAACCGCCTTTGGATCTCGCAGGTCTTGGCTCTTCTGTTTTGATTTGTGGAGAACAACTGGTTCCCAGTCTTGTGTTACTGCTCCTGGGTATCTGCTCGGCATCGTCGTCGTTGATTGAGAAAACGAAGAATGCAATAAAATGTTGTTATCTGTGTTTGAAAATGAGAACAATGAAAACGATGAAGAAGACAGGTCAGTGAGATTTTTTATAGACGAAGATGGTTTCTGGAGAATTCTATTGTCTTTCCTCCATTTTCGTCTCTCGAAAGTTCTAATAAGAGCAGGATTGATGACGTGTCCTCATTTTATTTGGTACCAATTGTCTGACGTGGCCATTAAATTATGTTCCGTTCCAATTCGGGTTTCTCCTATTCGAACCAAACCGAACCAAATTAATTTGACTGCCTTACCGAATTACCCAAAATCTAAACCGAATTGACCATGCCTAATTAACTTGTTTCCCTATATATCCAACGGTATACAGTAATAAAGAGAATCGGACGGTCATTAAGGCTTCAAGAATTACAGTCAACATTAAAGTATCCCAAAGGAGCGATGTTCCGCCATTACTTTAGACGCGAGACGAAAACTTTTGGCGCCAATATTTTCCCCCTTCTCGATTTCTCTGAGATCAAAACATTGTTTCTCTCTTACTCGTTCTCTCTGTTCAAAAATGCAGCGCCAGAAGTCGATTCTGTCTTTCTTCCAGAAACCCTCGCCGGCGATTACGAACGGTGGCGGAGTAGGAACACGATTTACTGTGAAGGAAGGGGATGGTAACGGCGACGCTTCCGTACGTTCTGTTGCATCAAAATCTGTGGATGAGGTGCGAGGAACGGATACTCCGCCGGAGAAAGTTCCGCGTCGTGTATTGCCGTCCGGATTTAAGGCGGCTGAATCCGCCGGAGGTGCTTCGTCGTTGTTCTCCAATATCATGCATAAGTTTGTGAAGGTGGATGATCAAGAATGTTCTAGAGGGAGGTAATAATCATATTTTTCACTTAGTTTGAATTATTAGCTGGAGATAGATCTTTAGCCAGGAAGCATTAGGTCTAGACTCGAATTTCTTGAGTCGCTTCACATCACGTTAATAGCACTACGCTATAATCAGTTCACTAGTACTGCATTATGTGGAAGGTTGTTTATATTCTTTAAGAAGAAAATATGGATTTATGCAATGTGTTGTTCATGGTAGAGACTTTAATAAATGTTATTGTTTGAAAATTTTCAGGAGCCAAGAACATAATTCGTCCGTAGGTGTGAAAGCTGATAATGTATTTCCTGAATGTCGTTCAAATAACACTAAATCTCAAGAAAGAGAGCATGCTTTTAGCTTCAGTGGAACTGCTGATCTAATGTCAGTAGAAAAAATAAGAGCAGATGACGATATTCCTGGGCCAGAAACACCAGGGATGCGTCCAAGTGTTCCTCGTATGAAGCGAGTTCTGGAGGATGGAATGATAGTAAAGGAGAATAAGTTCCCTGAATTGGATTCTAACAAAAGGCTGAAAATGCTCCAGAATCCGATGTGTAAAGAGAAGAAAGAAGTAAATGAAGAAACTAAATTTGAATGGCTTGAGCCATCTCGAATCAGAGATGCCAATAGAAGACGGCCTGATGATCCCCTTTATGACAGAAAGACCCTATACATACCAGCTGATGTTTTAAAAAAAATGTCGGCGTCACAGAAGCAATACTGGAGTGTCAAGAGTCAATATATGGATATTGTGCTTTTTTTCAAAGTGGTAAGTGATATCAATCTAGTCTTCTATCCATTTCCTCAGCGCAATTGGGTGAACACATCTGTATACATGATGTTCTTCTCAGGGAAAATTTTATGAGCTGTATGAGCTAGATGCAGAACTAGGTCACAAGGAGCTTGACTGGAAGATGACCATGAGTGGTGTGGGAAAATGCAGACAGGTGAACTAGTTGAAACAACTGCGCTACTTGATCATTTCTTTTAATATGTAGAGATTTGACGTCTCCTATTTTATCAGGTCGGTATCTCTGAAAGTGGGATAGATGAGGCAGTGCAAAAGCTACTGGCTCGTGGGTAAGGGAACTATCATACTTCCTGAATTTCTTTTGCTGCCACTTCGGTTAAGATTTTGAAACTAAAGACCACTTAAGCCGTCATCTACTAGTATATGGAGAACCTAGGATGTTTACATTTTCGTTATCAGTGCATGAATAGCACTTTGCATGGAGGATTAAAAAATAGCACTAGCACAATATGTGTGCTCTAACTCGCAAGGTAGAGTTAAACCCAATCACATCTGCTAGTGGACTGTAGCAACAGTAATGGATACTAGACGTATACTTCTATGTTGTACATTCATTTGTCTTTCATGGAGGCTTTCAAGCCTTGTAATGAAACTGGATAGTCATCAATGCATACAGCAGAAACTAGCATGTAAGAATTATGTGTTAACACACCTGTTGTTTCTTTTGGAAGATATAAAGTTGGACGAATTGAGCAGCTACAAACATCTGATCAAGCCAAAGCCAGAGGTGCAAATACTGTAAGTTGTTTTGGAACAGGCCAAGGCTGCAAGACTGGTGCTGCAGACTGTTCCTTTTTGTTTCATTTTCTGCACACTAATATCTGTAATCAACTGAATGATTGTTCTGGTCTAATGATCAGATAATTCCAAGGAAGCTAGTTCAAGTATTAACTCCATCAACAGCAAGCGAGGGTAACATTGGGCCAGATGCTGTCCATCTTCTTGCTATAAAAGAGGTCTGTTATACATCTGTTCAAGTGATTTCATTTGGGTCCTCGAAACTCACTCTTCTTTAGCTATCTTCCATTAAGCAGTGAAAGGATTTGGGAGTTGGGACAACAAAAATGTAAAGATCTGCGTTTTGTTAGTTGAGACTTGAGATTCCCTTGAAAAATTGTAGCTGAACTGCAGACTTAAGCTCTGGTTAAGATTCTTTAAATTATAGAGAGCCAGTCTTTGTAACTTGATCCCCTGCTTAAAAATGATCATAGCCCGCTATTGCATGTCAAGGAGTCTCAGTCCTTGCTCCATTCGTAATGACCATTATCTGTGTTGTGTTTGTCTTGCATGCTGGACGAAGTTATACTAATTCGAGCCCTGCAGTTTTTATAATAAAGTTAATGTGATACATGATCTGGGTGATTGTTTAGTAGTAGCTCAGGAATCGCCTTTTGTTACATCGTGTAATGGTGATGTTAATTTCGCTTCCGAATTGTGGACTTTAGATCAAAATGGAGGTCGAACAATGTGCAACTGTGTATGGATTTGCTTTTGTTGACTGTGCTGCCTTGAGGTTTTGGGTTGGGTCTATCAGTGATGATGCCTCATGTTCTGCTCTTGGGGCCTTATTGATGCAGGTAAGCAAATGCGTTCTGTATCTTGCGTGCACTATGAAACTTTGTGTGAATATGTTATATATTTCGGAAGAAATTTTGAACCACCATTGGTATATTTTGTCTAGGTTTCTCCAAAGGAAGTGGTATATGACAGTAAAGGTAAACTGCTTGCACCCCCAGTTGTTTTGTCAAATCGAATATAAAGTAAAGGAAACTGGTTAAGTGCTTCAATGTTTGAAAAATTGCAGGGCTATCAAGAGAAGCCCAAAAGGCTTTGAGGAAATATACATTGACAGGTACCACTTTAGTAAGCAACCTGACTAGAAATTTAGGAACATATGTTCTTACTAGACCATCATGTAGACTAAATGTGCAGATTTGTGCATTATAATCTTTTATTTGCTCAGCCAATGATAGATCCCTTAAACATTATTAATCTTATGATGTTTGTGCTTCAATTTAATAGGGTCGACGGCGGTACAGTTGGCCCCAGTACCACAAGTAATGGGGGTTTCGGATGCTAGTGGAGTTAGAAATATGATAGAATCTAGTGGATACTTTAGAGGTTCTTCTGAATCATGGAAATGTGCTGTTGATGGTCTAAGTGAATGTGATGTTTCCCTTAGTGCTCTTGGAGAGCTTATCAATCATCTATCTAGGCTAAAGGTTTGTTGGCTTGGTTAGTTATTGCTTTTCTCAAGCCAAGCAAATGAAGTCTTCATAACTTACAGGTTCTATCTTCTTGCAGCTAGAAGATGTACTTAAAAATGGAGATATTTATCCATACCAAGTTTACAGGGGTTGTCTCAGAATTGATGGCCAGACAATGGTAAATCTTGAGATATTCAACAATAGCTGTGATGGTGGTCCTTCAGGCAAGTGCATACATTTCTTTATAGCTTCAATTAGAGGGTAGACGTAGGAGTGGATATTCATATTCTAATACTCACTACATATCTAGTGAGTAGTAGCTTATTTTTGTTTGCCCTACAGGGACCTTGTACAAATATCTTGACAATTGTGTTAGTCCAACTGGTAAGCGGCTGTTGAGGAATTGGATCTGCCATCCACTCAAAGATGTAGAAAGCATCAATAAAAGGCTTGATGTAGTTGAAGAATTCACGGGGAACTCTGAAATTATGCAAATCACTGGCAAGTATCTTCATAGACTTCCAGACTTGGAAAGACTGCTTGGACGGATTAAGTCTAGCGTTCAGTCATCGGCCTCTGTTTTGCCTGCTCTCCTGGGGAAAAAAGTGCTGAAACAACGAGTAAGTGTCTACCACATTTTTTGAGTAATGCCTTCTATGTGTGTATAGAGTATAAGCATTACGGATCTAGCTAACAATTGCTCTCCTTTTGTGACATGTCTGGTTATTTATTACATTTCTGTGAACTATTGAATTGCAGGTTAAAGCATTTGGGCAAATTGTGAAAGGATTCAGAAGTGGAATCGATCTGTTGTTGGCTCTTCAGAAGGAATCGAAGATGATGAGTTTGCTTTGTAGACTCCGTAAACTTCCTATATTATCTGGAAAAAGCGGGCTAGAGTTATTTCTTTCTCAGTTTGAAGCAGCCATAGATAGCGACTTTCCAAATTATCAGGTGCCCATTTATCTTGCAAATCCGTACTTAATTTCTGTCACCTGTTCAGTGACATGTAAATGTTCCCATGCAATATAGGATGAACTATATTCATTTATTCTTATATTTTCTTAAGCGTGTGATTTTATCAGCAGAAAAACTTGAATAGCTTGCTTAGTTTGTTCATATAGTTGATATCATCTGCATATGGTTTATCTGAACTCGCACCCCAGGTTTCTAAAGGAATTAGATTTGTATTCTTCATGTTTTGATACGCAATTTTGGTTTGATGTGTGTCTAACTTGAACTTAATCTTGTGCCAGAACCAAGATATGACAGAGGAGAATGCTGAAACTCTCACAATACTAATTGAACTATTTGTTGAAAGAGCCACTGAATGGTCTGAGGTGATTCATGCCATAAGCTCCCTCGATGTCCTGAGATCTTTTGCAATCGCTGCAAGTCTCTCTGCTGGAAGCATGGCCAGGCCTGTTATTTTTCCAGAATCAAAAAATACAAATCAGAATCAGGAAATGAAGGGGCCAATACTTAAAATCCAAGGACTATGGCATCCATTCGCAGTTGCAGCTGATGGTCAATTGCCTGTTCCAAATGATATACTCCTTGGTGATGCTAGAAACAGCAGCAGTATCATTCAGCCTCGATCGTTGTTACTAACAGGACCGAACATGGGTGGAAAATCAACTCTTCTTCGTGCAACATGCCTAGCTGTTATCTTTGCCCAAGTCTGTATACTATTACGAAAACCACTGCTTTCATTTCATCAGGCAGTCATTATCTAGCTATGACACCTTTTTTCATGTGCAGCTTGGTTGTTATGTTCCATGTGAGACATGTGAACTCTCCCTCGTGGATACCATCTTCACACGGCTTGGCGCCTCTGATAGAATCATGACCGGAGAGAGTAAGCCTGCATTCACAAATTACCTATTCCCTAAACAAAACCTAGTTATCCGGATTTTGTCTGATTGAAAAAGCTGGTTTTTTTTTTTTTCTTTTGTAGGTACCTTCTTGGTAGAATGTACAGAGACAGCGTCAGTTCTTCAGAATGCAACTCAGGATTCACTAGTAATCCTTGATGAACTGGGCAGAGGAACCAGTACTTTCGATGGATACGCCATTGCATATTCCGTAATCTCCTCTTTCAAACTTCAATTTTGTTAGCTTTGATTGAGAAAACATGCATTTCAATTTACTGAAACTTATCCATTATATATATATATATATCAGGTCTTCCGTCACCTGGTAGAGAAAATCCAATGCCGAATGCTATTTGCAACACATTATCACCCTCTCACCAAGGAATTCTCGACTCACCCACGTGTCACCTCGAAACACATGGCTTGCGCATTCAAATCAAGATCTAATCAAGAGCCACGTGGTTGTGACCAAGACCTAGTGTTCTTATATCGCTTAGCCGAAGGAGCTTGCCCTGAAAGCTATGGACTTCAAGTGGCCCTCATGGCTGGAATACCAAACCAAGTGGTCGAGACAGCAACTGATGCTGCTCAAGCCATGAAAAGATCTATCGGAGAAAGCTTCAAATCAAGTGAACTAAGGTCTGAGTTCTCAAGTCTTCATGAAGTATGGCTCAAGACATTGGTAGGTATCTCTCAAGCCACCTACAACGAACATGATGAAGATGACTACGACACGTTAGTCTGCTTATGGCATGAGCTCAAATCCTCTTACTGCGTTCCCCAAGTAACAACTATTTGAAATCCCTTTATAAGCTTTTTGTTTTTGCTTCTCTGATGTTTATTGTTTAGTCCTCTCTAAAATATGCTTATGTGTATATCAATTTATTTCACGAAGATACTGATAAATCTGTCGGTTAAGCATTGACTTAACCGGACATAAACCATTCCAACCGAATTGCTCCATGTACAAGTACAACTACGACTTCAGTTCATAAGCATGAGTTCATCAGAACAAAATATATCAAAAACTGTAACTTCTTGACAAGGAAATGTATCAATGCATTGATTTGAGGAATATTGCATATTGAATCACTTAAACTAATTAGGTTGCAAAACTTATCAGTTTCCTAAAATGGAAAGGTAACACAACATTTTGCATCTAAAACAAACAAACCTAGTTTTTTATATGATTATTCATCACTGAGATTAACATCAGAATCATTCTCCATTTCTTCATCTTCACTTTCATCAACACCATCATGATGATTATTCTCTTCCTCTTCACGTAGCCTTGCAATCTCACTCTGAGCTCTATCCACAATCTGCTTCTTCTGTAACTCCAAATCTTTCTGAAAATCAGCTCTCATCTTCTCCAACTCCTTCATTTGTTCTTTCTTATTCTTCTCCATCTTCTCATAAATCTTCCCAAATCTCTCTACTGAATCCGCCAACAGTTTATACGAAGCCGCATCATTCATCTTCTTCCTCTCATAATCGACTTCACGTTCATCCTCATCATCATCATCGTCGTCTTCTGAATCACCAGGACTATCCATCATCTCATCAAACCCATTAGATTTATCCAAATACACCTTAGTGTTCATAAACACAAACTCTCCTGAATCAACACCACAAGCTAAACCTAAATCCGATTTAGGCGAAAAAGAAAGCAACATATCCAATTTATTGAAGAACGCCCATTTACTTGAACCAAAACCCGATTTCTCAATCTTGATCTTCTCTTTTCGATACTTTCTCTTCAAATTATCAATCATTCTCCTACATTGTGTCTCAGATTTCTCCAACCTAAGTTCTTCACTCACTTTCTCTGCAACTTCGTTCCAATCTTCGTTTCTCAAACTCCTTCGACCCAATTGTAAGAACCTATCTCCCCAAATTTCCAACAACACAAATGCCTCTTGCTCTCTCCAATCATAAGCAACTTTCGCATCGCTTGGACCAGCGAATTCGTATCCAGAAACCACCGCTTTGTTTGGTTTCTGTCTCTTCTGAAACCTCTCATTCCCACGACTGTATCCTCCTCCTTGCAGCTCCTCATCTTCGCCATCGAAATCATCGTCATCTTGTTCGTCATCTTCTTCTTGGTAATAAGCACGACGCTTAAGAATGGGTCGAGTATATACAGGATGATTCTGGCGATTCAGTGAGTAAAATTTCTTTGGGTATCCGGTTTCATCTTCGCTATCACCCATCTTCAATCAAAAAACCCAGAATAACAAAAAGAGAAAGAGAAACGCGAGATCTAGGGTTTCGACACCTGAAATTCGACCTAACAGAGAAAGATCTCCTGAGGATTCAGCCTTACGGAGTGAGAATTGGAGGAAATCGATAAGGATTTAACCATGGCCGATTTTAGGGTTAGGGATTTGCATATTAAGCCGGGTCGGAGTAGAAGCTACGTCATCACCGGTGAACATTTGCTACAGCCAGCGACGGAATTTTGTCGCAGACGTTTGGTGGGACCATTCTAATCGGATCAAATTGGGCCTTTTGGACGGAACCAATTGGGCCTAGAGGCCTATGTATTAATTTAATATTAATGGATATAGTAGCCCAAGAAAGGATTTTCAACTAAATTAACGATCACTGTCAGCTTTTATATTTTATAGTTGATGTCATGTGCAAGATTGCCATATCCGGCGCAAGTGTTAAGAGTTTATCTATTGGGTTTATTTATTTATTTATTCTAATTGAAAAGCACTTATACTATAATGTATATATATATATATGTTGCATTATCTAACCAATTATATAATTTCAAAAAAAAAACACTACAGCTAAAGGTCCAATATTATGAATTAAGGAACAAATTATAACATGTTTTATTATTTATAAAATATGATCTAACTAAGAAGTACAATGATAACTTAAAATACCTTAATTTATCCTCAATTTATATAATACTAGCATTTAGGCTTGACCCTTACATGTGAAGATAAAACTGTATATTGTTCAATTTTTAATCGCTCACTTATTAAACCAACTTACTTTATAGTTTTTTTATCAATAATAATTAGATCGACAAAATCTAATTTATTATCAAAAAAATTTAATTGGAATTGAATAAGATTCAAATTCATTATCTAGTGCCAAATTAGATCAAAGATAAACATAAACACATTGGATTAAATGTTTCTTAGACAACAATTTTTATTGCAATAGTTTGTTTTACCCTTGAGTTACTACCATCTTTTAAAAAACTTTGAATTTTTTTTATTACTTTATTGACTATGAAAACATACTATTTTTGATTTTAGTTTTTTCTAACTTATCTCTTTTTAGGTTTTGTTTAGAGAGACTTAACTATATTCTGTCACTCCTATGTTCCTTTTTTTTCGGTATGAAACTTGTATTCTATCGTTGTATGTCTTTTATGGTACATTAATAAAACAAGTTGACTACTTAAAAAAAATTTACCATAAACATTCTCAAACAAAACAAATTTATGCTCTAATCTAAAATGGGCAGAATTGTTAAAATAGTTACTACATCTTACGAGTAAAGGATCAAGTTTATGCTTTACTAAACTGTACTAATATGACTAAACATATCACATTCTAAAACATTTGAGGGTTGAATTTGCTTAAATCAACACATCAAGTCTTATGTTTACAACTTTTCTAAAATGGCTTACATCAATATGCCACTGATTTTATAAAAATTCTGCCCATTAATTTCCACATTTAGTATCGTATCGAGACTTTGGGATTTTTTTTTTGGCCACAACTAACCGATAACCAAATTCGTACATAATGTATGCAGTGAGACTTGATCCTTATGTGTATAAGTACGTCTATCTTTACTAAACTTACCAACTACAATTAGATTAATGGTCACCTACATACTTTGATATCTTTAGATAGCATTTGAACTCGATATTTAAACAGGTAATTTCTTTTACTAGTGATGCATTGAAATTGAAAAGGTTTACCTTAGATGAAAACTGTGAAATCTTTTGTATTACCAAAATAAAAATAATGATCTTTCCTTTAATAAATTGTGGAAATTGTATGAGATACAGCATATACAAGTATACAATATGTATACAAGTTCACAGCAAGTATACAGCATATTAGAAATGATACTTTCATCAGATTAATGAGAAAGTCCTTCAGATAGCATTATCCGTGTGGACCAATTTCTTTTTTCGTCTTCTTCTTGGTTTTGTTTTTATTTTTTATTTTTTCATATAGAACCACAATATCTAATCCATGATTCAAATTCCCTAAAGTCTCAAATTCTACTAAACGAGATTATGTGACTTTTAAAAAATTTCATATCGTTGAAGAGATAAAAATATACACAAGTTAACTTGTAGGCAAATTATTTTTATAGCGTTTTATAATATATGAAATTATGACATAGGTAACACTCAAATTATAAAATAGAAAAAACAAATTCATCTGGTATCTATTGAAAATATGTTATCCGTATCTTATATACAATTACACAAAGTTTTGGTTATATATATAGAAAAGTATACTAATATGGAATTATAAACACAAAAGGCCAAAACTCTTTTTGACTAACACAAGCTTGTTTCTGTAATTTAATATAATTAAATGAAGGTTGCTTCTTGCCAATGAAAATGTCGAACACGCTTCAATTTGGTGTGCAATTATCATGCTTAAAAAAGGAAGTAAAATATATATATAAACCTTAATGGAAATGATGATAGTGATAAGTTTCATAATTAATCGCATCAAATTATCATCATTGTATTGAATTAGAGTAATTAACAAGAATTAATATAATAAAATAATAGTATATATTTATAATACCTTTGACCAAAAATAAATTACAATACCAAAATTTGGAATTGTCTGACCTAAAGATAAATCAAGAGTTTTTTAGATCATTGATATGAATTAAGCTCCCAAAAAAAAAATACTACATGAATATCAAATTTATGTGAAAAGGTAAAAGCTCTCACATAAGTTGTTCATAGAATATTGTATATGAATTGATGTGAAAATAATAATTACTATAAATCATAACTCTCAATTAGCTCGGTCGATTTCACATTGATATTAAATAAAAATAATTAATAAGATTTGATACCTAAGTGATTATTTCTACTTTTGGGATGACATAAGTTAAAAAAAGGAAGAAAAAGATTTGATACTTGAATTGAGTTGGCATTTTGGAATTTAACTTTGTTCATATTTCATTAACATGTAATCACTTGTTTTATGATTAGACTCAATTATAAAAAATTTATCAGGATTTTAATAGTTTTTGAGAAATAAATAATTTCAGTGCTTCCAATAATTTTTACATTGTGATTAATTGTTAAATCGAACTTAAACAACATATGGGATACCAAATATGTTAAAATTACAAACTATATTAACAAAACTTATATGAATCAAATCAAATAAATATATATTGTTATTTTCAATTGTAATTGATCAACATTTTTTTTTTGATAAGAATAGATCAACATTATAATATCAAATAAACCAAATTGGTTTAGAAAATTCAGTAGGTAGAATCCGACAAGTGTGCTAATATAATTTAAATTTTTCAAATGTTATTCTTTGATGTAAAAACGGTGACATCTCATAATTACCTAATACTGATAAAGCAAAACAAAGGCTTTAATAATGATTTAACATACAATTACAATTGAAAATATATATTTTAATTAAGGGAAAATTACTATGATAATCTACTTTGATTTATAAATTACTTAGATAACCTATTTTTTAAAAAATTACTTATATAACC
>OVBA01008271.1:0-12820 GCA_900406435.1 Lepidium aucheri
TGGCTTCTTGATTCTTGATCACGGCTTCTTGGTCGATGTCCACATCACATGTCAGTAAAACAAAGAAATGGAAATTTTCCTATTCCTAATGGAAAATTTCCATAAATTTAGCATGAATCTTACCAGATTCAATCTTATCAACACAATTGTAAATCTTTTTTTTCTCATGTAACCACCTATATGACCTATAAATAGAGGCACAATCCATTGAAAATCCGTTTTTTGACATACTACAAGCTAATAAGAACACCCTAGTCGACAATCATCTCTACTCGTTTAAGTTAACTACTCTTGCTCTAATCTAACTCACAAGTATACTTGCCCATTCTCTCCCAGTCTTTTGATTAGGAACCTTGGATTCTAGTACTATTTGTGCTAGACCCGGTTTCAAAATTTGGTGCTATTAGCCAAGTACCTCTTTCTGTCACACCCACATCCATCCAAGAGACCAGATGACTTATCTAGATGATCTTGTGGTTGTCTGTACATATGTCTGTACACTTGTGTATGGATTGTCCGTACATTTCACAATAAGGCCGCAAGGATCATCTTAAGTTGCATCAGCCCAATAAGAAAAGAAAGGAACCATTAAGCAAACTCGGATATAGACGTTAGTGGATAAGGCCGAATAGAGTCCAAGAGGATAAGTCTTATCCACAAGATGACCGTTAGATGCTTTATGCTTTATGCTTTTGACCACCTTTGTGTGTTGTCCAAGTTGATACATTGTATGTAGACAAATCCGAGTATTTAGCCGTTGTAATCCTTTCCTATAAAAGGACTAAGCTGATGTAACACAATAATCATGGAATGAAAATCATCTTCTTCCATTTCTCTCTATTTTCTCTTTAATCCGTTCTTACTCTCAAATCTCAAAACGTTTCTACAATCTTTCCTTCATAGTATCAGAGTCAGGTTGGGGAGATGCGGTGATAACCGCATGTTACTTAACCAACTGGACACCAACCAAATTCTTAAGAATGCATCTCCATTTGAGGTACTAAACAAAACCAAATCTTCTTTAAGTCACTTACGAGTGTTTGGTTGTGTGTGCTTTGTATTAGTCCCCGGAGAGCTAAAGAATAAGTTGGGAGCACAAAATAGAAAGTATGTGTTCGTTAGATACTCTACCCAAAACGGATACAAATGCTTTGATCCGGAAACAAGACGGGTATATGTGTCTCAAGATGTCAAGTTCTTTGAATACAAGGGGTACTTTGGAGACAAAAATTGGAATGAGTTGGAAGGATTGTCTGAACCATCTCTAGATCGGGCTGCAAGCTTCAAGTTTCTCCTTGACCACCTAGGCGTCCAAACAAAACCCAATGACCAGCGAACTCAGGTCCCAAGATTGATGACTTCTGACCCGTCAAGATCGCTCATAAACCATACCGCAGATTGCACCGAGACTCATACCACAACACATACTGCAATGCGTACAGCAACCATAGAACATCCGGAC
Source organism: Lepidium aucheri (assembly GCA_900406435.1). NCBI lineage: Eukaryota > Viridiplantae > Streptophyta > Magnoliopsida > Brassicales > Brassicaceae > Lepidium > Lepidium aucheri. The sequence goes on from OVBA01008271.1 coordinate 1,463, forward strand.
AGAATAGTTGACCCATTGTCTGAGCACTATACTCCGAACATGCAACTTGTTCGGTCTCCTAGCCCAGCCAATAGTCCGAATGAGCAAACCCAATGCAATCCGGATGAGCGATCCACGCGGACAGTTCATGAAGAACCACAAGTAGGCGATCTGGTCCAAGCATCCACTCACCATAATGACACAACATCTAGCCCTGGGCAAGCCATAGAAACCTCAAGGACAGATCCAACCTCTTAGGCAGAGCACTACAGTTTGCAAAGATCCGTCAAATTGGAAAAACACCCGAGTCTACCACAATGCTCAAACTATTGAGCATCCAGTTCAAAGGGTATTTTTGATTGACCTTTTACCGTCGAATTTTCATGCTTTCCTTAGCAAAATTGAGTTGGATCAGGTTCCACAAAGCTATGAGGAGGCCAAAGAAACCAAATAATGGCTAGATGCGGTAGCGGAAAAAACCAATGCGATGGAGAGTAACCATACTTGGGATGAAGCGGATCTTCCACTGGGAAAGAAGGTCGTCACGTCCAAATGGATATTCACCATCAAATACAATTGAGCAATACAAGGCGAGACTTGTAGCTTGCAGATACACTCAAACATATGGAGTGGGCTATACAGACACCTTTGCTCCGGTTGCAAAGCTCCACACGATAAGGGTAGTCCTTTCTTTAGCTACTAACCTATCAGGGGACTTGTGGCAGATGGATGTCAGTAATGCTTTTCTTCAAGGAGAGCTTGAAGAAGAAGTATATATGACTCCTCCACCCGGTCTTGAATCAAAGATCACTCCCGGGAAGGTGAGGCTAATAAAGACTATATACAGCTTGAAGCAATCTCCAAGAGCATGGTACCATAAGTTGAGCTTCACTCTTCGTGATAAAGGGTTCAAGAAATCTGAGGCGGACCACACTCTCTTCACTTTGAAGAGTCCAAAAGGTATTATGGTGGTCCTCATTTATGTTGATGATCTTATCATCTCTGGGGATGATAAGAAAGGTATAAAGGCCACCAAATCTTATCTACAATCTATATTTTCTATTAAGGATCTTGGAGAACTAACATATTTCTTGGAAATTGAAATTTGCCGCACCGAGGATGGCTTATTTCTTTCTCAAAGAAAGTACACTCTTGATCTACTTTGTGAAACAGGAATTATAGGATGCAAACCAGCCAAAACACCCCTAGAAGACGCCTACAAGGTCAACCAAAAGGGAGAGAAAAATGATGAACCGTTTGAGGATGTGCAACGTTATAGAAGACTCGTCGATACGCTAATTTGTCTAACAATTTCTCGACCTGATCTTTGCTTCATTGTGAATCAGGTGAGTCAACACATACAAATGCCGACACAACACCATTGGACTATGGTAGAACGTATCCTCAAATACTTGAAGAGAACCACGGGTCTAGGTTGTAGATGGGTAGACATGAAAGCTCGGTGAACTCAGGATATTGTGATGCAGATTGGGCGGTAGATAGAAATGACCGCAAGTCAACAACGGGTTATTGCACTTTTATCGGAGGGAGTCTAGTGACTTGGAAGACAAAGAAGCAGAAAGTTGTAGCATGCTCAAGTGCGAAGTCTGGCCAGCGTTCAGAGGAACTTATTTGGAGGAATACCGAGTCCACATCCAGGGAACACCTTGGTACAAGATCACTCCACGATGCAAAGCATGCCCGGAAAGCAACTCTGAATGCTGTAACCGTGTTGAAGATAATGGACAACATAAGGTCGAAAATCCATCAAGCTACCAGCTCGGCACCCGAGATAGGAAGAATCTTAGCTCAAGCTTAAAACTCACCGTTCATGCCGAGATCGAGAAAGGTCTTGGTAAACAGAGAGTTACAACTTTGATGCCTTCTTATGATGGGAACACAGATCCAGTAGAGTTCATGAACGCCTTAACCGTCATCATGAACGGGACAAACTACACCCTGGACAACAAAGATGCAGCTCACTGCCAGCACTTTGCTGAGAATTTGAACGGTGACGCCATGGTATAGTTCACCAAGTTGCTAGCCAGGTCTATTCAGAGCTTCAACCAACTCGTCGAGTTGTTTATGAAGTAATATGCCTTATTCGTCAATCAGGATACCTCAACCGCCGAGTTAAGATCCTTAAGGCAAGGTTTTGACGAGCCCCTGAAGTTATACCTCAAGCGCTTCAAGAAGATCCTAAAAAGAGTTAAAGTTAGTGACGACATGGCCATTTAAGCCCTCCGAACTTGAATAATAATCGATGAAGCTCTCAAACGGGACCCTTTTGTAAATCGGCCCATCACAATCTCAGACGCACTTTGTAGAGCAGCGAGGCATGCAGACTATGTGGAGGAAAAGCAAATCCTTTCACAGAACCAAGATACACAGCGCAACTCGGCAACTAAAGAGCCGAGAGAAAGGCACTATGAGCCAAAACAACACAGAAGAGTAAAAGCAAACTCGGCAACATCTTTTCAAATCGAGGAGAATAGCAGCCCCCATAGTAGACCATTCAATAACACATACAACCAAAATGAGTATTGCGATTTTCACAAGAAAGCGGGTCATTCAACTTCAAAGTACAAACAGCTGCAAGAGTTCCTTGTTGTGAAATTTAGTAAAGGAGAATTGGAGGTCTCCGAAGAAGAAACTCAGAAATTCAAAGCACAAAGCGGAAAGAAGCCGAGTTGCAAGAAGCCGCTTTCAAGTCAGCAAATCCGAAGGGTGACACTTTAGAAGAAGTTAAACGACAAAAACCAGTCGGGGACAATGATAAATCTGGCAACCCACAAGTTGTTGTCGGTGTAATCATGGGTGGATTACAGTTATGCGATGATGCCATCCGTTCGATCAAGAAATACGAGCAGAGATTAGTTGCTTCACTCAACCAGGAAATCCTAGGGGACAATATGCGGGTAGTAGACTCGGCGATAATATTCACGGCTGAGGATGTTAAAGGAGTTAATTTTCTGCATAATGACCCTATAGTCGTCAAACTCTGAGTTACCGACTATGATGTTTCGCAAATTCTCATCGACACTGGGAGTTTGGTGGATATAATATTCAAGGAGAATTTGGACAAAATGGCACTGCCATACATTCAGCTCAAACCTGTGGACAGGACTTTGACCGCGTTTGATGGAAGTACAATCAACGCAATCAGAACTATGAAGCTAGCAGTCCAAGTTACTGGGATCATGAGATGGATCAAGTTACTCGTTGTAGACAAATCACCAATCTACAACATGATCCTAGGGACACAATGGATACACAAAATAAAGGTTGTCCCATCTAGCTATCATCTATGTGTTAAAATTCTGATAAGCGAAGGAGTTTACACACTTAAAAGAGATCAAAAGATGTCTAGGACTTGTTTCATTGCGAGTTAAAATAACATAACAAGTCATGCATAATCATAACATCAGTAGGAAGCAAAGGGTTATCTGAACCACCCACTCCAAAAAAACCAGACCGATTAATTGTTGAACTCATCAACATTGATTTGACATACTCTTCGAAATGTGTAAGCATTGAAGTCGACTTAAGCAAGCCAATCAAAGACAAGTTGATTCAACTCCTTGAAGAGATGTGACGATATTCGCATGGACAGAATATGCCCAAAATAAACCCAGCAATTGCAAGCCACAAGCTAAATGTCGATCCGACATACAAGCCGATCAAGCAAAAGAAAAGGAAGCTCAGACCAGAAAAAACAAAGGCCGTAATAGACGAGATCAAAAAGCTAATTGAAATCGGGTCCATCGCCGAAGTTCAATATCCTGAGTTGCTAGCCAACCTGGTAGTCGTTCCGAAAAAGAATGGAAAGTGGTGAGTATGTGTCGACTTTACCGACCTGAACAAGGCCTGCCCTAAGGATAGTTTCCCATTGCCTAACATCGACCAAATTGTCGAGGCAACTGCATGGAACGAATTCTTTCATTTATGGACGCTTTATCAGGATACAAGCAGATTCAGATGCATCCTGATGACATGGAGAAAACCTCATTCATCATGGAGCGAGGAACTTTACCATTCATGTTAAAGAACGCGGGAGCAACCTATTAGCGATTAGTGAATAAGATGTTTGCCGATCAACTCGGGCAAACAATGGAAGTATATATAGACGACATGCTGGTTAAGTCGTTAAAGGCAGAAGATCATATCGGTCACTTATCTTGTTGCTTCCAAACACTAAACGAGTATCAGATGAAACTCAACCCGATAAAATATACTTTCAAGGTTATCTCAAGAGAATTTCTTGGATACATAGTCACTCAAAAAGGAATTGAAACTAACCCAAAACAAGTTACGGCAATCCAAGGGTTTCCTTCTCCAAAGAATAAACGGGAAGTATAAAGGCTAAGAGGTCGTATATCGGCCTTAAACTGTTTCATATCATGTTCAACAGATAAATGTCTCCCACTCAACAATTTGCTGCATGGAAAAGAGGATTTCAAGTGGGACAAGACTTGCGAAAATACTTTTTCCGAGTTGAAAGAGTACCTTTCAACACCACTAATCCTCGCGAAACCAAAAAACAGAGAACCATTGTACTTATACATCACAATTTCTACGTCAACAGTAAGTGGCGTACTAGTTCGAGATTATAGAGGAACTTAGTACCCAATCTTTTACATCAGCAAGTCGTTGGACCGAGATGAGTCCATATACCTGACTACAGAGAAACTCGCGTTAACGGTAGTTACTTCAGCGAGGAAGTTACGACCTTACTTCAAGTCTTATACTGTTATAGTATTAACAAGTCATCCATTACAAACAATATTGCATAGTCCAAATCAATCAGGGCATTTAACCAAGTGGCGATTGAGTTGAGCGAATACCACATCGAGTTCAAAGGATGAGCAAGCGCGAAGTATCAAGTTTTAGCCGATTTCATAATTGAGTTATCCCCTGATCTAGAGCCTCTAGAGTTGGCCAAAGCTCCTCAAACATATAAGATTTACATAGATGGATCTTCATCACATCATGGCTCGTGAGTATAAAGCGCTAATCGCAGGGCCAAAGCTCCTAAAACAATCATTCCGACTTGCATTTCTGGCATCCAACAACAAAAATGAGTATAAAGCACTAATCGCAGGAATAAAGTTAGCCATAAAAGTTGGAGCAATCGACATTGATTGCTATTACGATTCCCAACTAGTCGTTAACCACGTTAACAGGGCTACAACACGAATAATGATCAGATGGAAGCTTATCTCAAAGTTGTTAAAGAGTAGATTAAGGATTTGAGATTCAAGATCAATAAAGTCTCTAGATCCGAGAACTCCTCTGTCGACGCTCTAGCAGGTCTCGCATCGACAACAGACCCTGTTCAGGGACAAATAATACCAGTAGAAAATATTGATCATCCGAGTATAAGCTTACCAAAAAAAGACCTCAAACTCATCTTGGTAATAGACAAAATTCAGGATGAATCCGATACAAAGATGGCAGACGCTAAGCAGATCAACAAGCCAAAGGTTGATTGGCGAGACAAGATCCTTGTATACATCCTTGATGGCAAAACAACAGAGGATAGATGGGCAACTCGCCCTCTTTAAGCCAAGTGCGCTTTTTACACCCAAGCCGACAAGAAGCTTTATCAAAGGAGTACAAACAGAGTATTACTTACTTGCGTTCACGGTAATTAGATTGACGAGATCATAAAAAAGATGCATGACAGAGATGGAGGAAACCATAATAGTGGAAGAACGCTCGTTGAGAAGATCAGAACACTTGGCTACTATAAGCCAACTATGGCATATTATTGCGCTCAATACACCGCTAAATGTGACAAATGTCAGGGACACGGGCACATCATCCACGCTTTAACTGAGGAGCTAGTCTCAGCAATCATGCCTTATCCGTTTATGCGATGGGCAATGGATATAGTCGAATGATTACCATCATCATGGAAAAAACGATTTATGCTTGTCATAACGGATTACTTCTCAAAGTGGATCGAGGAAGAGGCTTATTCTCAGATCAAGGAAAAGGACGTGATCTGTTTGTATGGAAGAATATCATCTGCTGACATGGTTTACCTTACGAGATCATGATAAATAACAGATCGCAACTCATCTCGGCAAAATTCACCAACGTTTACGCCAGATGGAATATTCGAGTAAGCAAGTCAACTCCTCAGAACCCACAAGGAAACAGTCAAGAAGAGGCCACAAATAAAAAGATTCTCAACAAACTGAAGAAACGACTTTCCAAAAAGAAAGGAAATTGGGAATCTGAGTTAGATGGTGTGTTATGGTCACATTAAACTACACCTAGACGCTCGATTGGATGAACTTCATTTTCCCTTTCTCATGGATTGGAAGCAATGGCTCCAGCCGAGATAGCTGTGCTAACTTTACGCAGAGAACGTCTGTCCGAGAACAAAGACTCTAACAAGAATGCTATGGAAAACAACATTGATGTCCTGGAAAAAGAACATGACAAGGAATTTCTTTGAGTACAAAACTATGAACAACAAGCCGCAAAGTACTACAATAAGAAAGTATGCGGACGACACTTTGTGGTAGGAGATCTCATACTTCAAAAGGTGTTTGAAAACAAGAATGAACTTAACACCAAAAAGCTCGGTGCAAATTAGGAAAGACCGTACATCATCTACAAAGTCGTAACGGTAGGAGTTTACAAGATCACTACTATTGATGGAGCAACGATTCCACGAAGTTGTAACTCCATCAATTTGAAACGATACTACTACTGAAGGTTCGCCAACTCAGTGAATTAGATGCGCTACTTGATGCATCTCTATTTATTTAATTATGTACCAAGAACTACGTCTTGGCTTGATACCTTTGGGGTACGTAGGTAGCCTTCGGGTCCAACTAGAACTACATAAAAAAATTATTAGTCCCTAGTTTGGCTCAAAAAAAAAAAGTGGGTTACACCCTAAAGTCTTTAAAGTTACGAGACGAGATAACTTCTTGCAAAATTAAACGCAAATTCTCATCTTCAAACGAGTCTTAAAGTCTCGCCAAACTCAATCTTAAAAAACTTTTCCGAGTTTCAAAACTTCACCGAGTCTAATCTCGAGAAACGCTTACAAAGGCTTAATCCTTATCTTTAAGCCGAGTCTTAAATACTCGCCGAGTACAACCTCGAAAAACTTGGACAAGAATCTAATTCTTACTCCTAATTCAAATCTAAAAGCAGTTTTTAACTATTACGAGACCAAGTTCTCATAACACTGACGAGAACCTAGTTCTCACCAAAAGACAAAGCAAAGCTTTGTACAGATCTTTCGAAAGTTAAAATCTCACAAAATGACGAAACGTAGTTTTGTACAGAATTACAAGATTAATTCTCGTCAAAAGATAAAGCGTAGGTTTGTACATATCTTTTTAGATTAAAATCTCACAAAATGACGCAACAAAGTTTCGTACAGAATTACGAGATCAATTCTTGTCCAAAGACAAAGCATAGCTTTGTACAGATCTTTTGAAATTAAAATCTCACAAAACGACGAAATATAGTTTTGTACAAAATTACAAGATCAATTCTCGTCAAAAGATAAAGCATAGCCTTGTCCAGATTCACCGAGATTAAATTCTCGTAAAACGACAAAACATAGTTTCATACAGAATAGCAAGATCAATTCTCGCTCGAAGACAAAGCATAGCTTTGTACAAAAATTTTACGAGATAAGAATCTCAACAAAGACAACACGTAACTTCAGTACAGATAGTCGGAAATTCTTCAAACAAATTTTTACAAATGTAGTTTCCGAGCCTGAACTTTTTAAAACTTAAACTGAGTCTAAAACCTAAGCTTTAAAAGCCATATAATGAAAGTTCTCTTCCTAAACTAAAACAAGATCAAACTCTCTAACTCGGGAAGAAACATGACTAAATGCGCAAAGACAAGAAAAGGATTTTGGGAACTGGAATTCGTAAAATAACAAGTCAATCGTTTGACAAATTTTCATTATACAAGTCATAGTTGAATATCGTACTTCATAACAACTAATGATGTTTCATTTATACAGGAAAAATACTTACAAAGAAAAGTACCGATTACAAAGAAATATATACAATTGTCAAAAAGCCAGGCGGCAGTTATATAAGTAAAGACTACGACAAAGCTCAGAAAATTATGGCGCTTCTATGAGTCTACTTTCTCCAGCATTGGAAGCATCACCCACCTCAAAAACTAGGACGACCAAGTCTCCCAGAAGTAGCGGCGTTAAGCTCTCCCTATTGACGAGTCTGTTAAACTCATCTATTTTAGCGGTCATCAAGTCGGTGACCTCAGGAGGAATGTTGACTCCCCGAGCGGATAAACATTAGAGAACATTCATCGACCCAAGATATTGGGTGTACGACAAATAGGCCTCAAGGTTCCTATCTAGGTCGATAAACCGAGCAGCAATTCAAGCAAAACGATCAGACAGTTGATCATGGAGAATCTTGAAGACCCTTGAATTCTCAACAGCCAAGGCTTGTTGAAATGTAAATCAAACTTCTCCTTCATTGAGTCCAATTTAGCTTGCAATTTCTGAGCCTCGTCACCAGCTTTCTTAGCAGACTTGAATGTGGCACCCTGATCAGAGTCAGCACAGTGAAGAGACTCCAAAAAAGCCACATCATGTTCCACCAATTTGAGGACTTTTTCACGCTCCAGCCTCAACTCGTCCTTAACACGAGCGAGCTCCTATTCGGCAGCAGAAAGCTTAGACCGAGTCTCCACCACTTTGAGGTAGTCTAGAGCAACTCGGGTAGCAAAAGACGGGATCCTCTGATTACTGCTCTCCGGGTTGGCAACGGATCTCTCACGTTCCAACATAATGTTGTTCAAGCAGGTGATAAACTGCAAATACATTATAAAAATGGAAGTTAGAAACCAGAGTAATCTAATAATATGAAGCGACATTCAGAAGTTAATACGAAACTGGAACAACAAGTAGATAGCCTCTTTATACTCCTCGCGGTTTTTCATCTGATTAGGAGAGGGGAGGCGCTCCAGTGAAGTCCTAATCTGGCTCATTAAGTCACCACATTCCATCTGGAGCTCTAGAATCAAACGAGGATTGGTGTGGTTGTGGTTAAAATGGAAGTCGGGAACACCCCTACTCATTCCACGAGAAGCACCTGCGGAACCACTCCTACGAGTTCTTTTGGGGGAACCAATCCTTAGCGGCGGATTGGCTCTCGCCTTTTTTGCAGGTCGCAAATTTCTATGACCAGCCTCAGAAGGAACTTCCACAATATCCCGAGATGGAGCAGTAGAGGGTCTAGAAACCCTAAAAGAACATCTAGAAGGCCGAACGTTCAATCCATCAAGCGCGAAGTTCACACCGGCTTCAACATTTTGGAGTTTGAAATCATCAAGACCCATCTTTTGAAGAATAAAAAGAGTTAAGACAAATTTGAGAAAACTCAAAGTCGGAAGAAAGTAAGAAGCAAAGCCAGAAGTCGCTAAGAGAGATTACGGAGATGAAAAGTGAGTGGTTAAAGGAGAAGAAGCACGGTATTTATAGAAAATTACCGGAAGCCGAAACGGCGCCAAACAGTAATTATGACTAATGGAAAGCAACGCCACGCGGTAATAATTACGATTCGCATTAAACTGAGGCGACTGTTCGAATTTCCCATTCACGATCTGACACATGGACCAAAGATTCTTGAAGTTGGAAAACCTTCCGACTCAAAAATTCGACACCAGAATTTTCCGAGTCTAGGGGGGACAATTATTGGAGGTGGATCCGAGATCCTACTTCGGTCCACGGGAAATAACGGGTCAAATACTAAAGAACAAACTAGTTGCAAGCATCAAGACTTCAACTTGGATATTATCATCAACTCGGGAAAGTCTTATCTCGGAAAGTTCTTATAACTTGAAGAGAAGTTGGATGACACGTCAGCAAAACAAAGAAATGAAAATTTTCCTATTCCGATATGGAAAACTTCCATAAATCTAGCATGAATCTTATGAGATTCAATCTTATCAACACAATTGTAAATCTTTCTTTATTTTATCCACATGTAACCACTTTTATGACCTATAAATAGAGGTGCAATCCTTTGAAAAAAGGATCCGCTTTTTGACGTACTACAAGCTAATAAGAACACCCTAGTCGACAATAATCTCTGTTTGTTTAAGTTAACTACTCTTGTTCCAATCCAACTCACAAGTGTCTTTGTCTATTCTCTTTCACTCTTTTGATTTGGAACCCGATTCCAACAAATATTAGATTGTGTCAATTTCAATATAAAAAAAAAAAGATCATATCAATTTTATTTAATTGATGTTAAAGATATATTATTTTTCTAAGTGATAATAAATTGGTCATAAATAAATGATTCTATATAGTATCATTTATTTATGTGATATATTATTAGTGAGGTAGTATCTAAATTCTCGTAGTGTATGTTTGTTCAGTTACCAAAAATTTTATCTTTTAAAATGTATGATTCGCACATCCCCTGCTATTTATTGAAATGCCTATATATATATATATATATATCTTTTAACATTATCTTCTCCCTTTTCATTTTCCCTCGCTGTAGTTAAATTTAGATCATGTCCATCGAGAGAAAAATTCCAAAACAAAAATAATTGAAAATTGAGATGAGACATGCAAGCCTCATAAATTTCGGACATAAGTGAAACAGAACTAGGGAGAGAGATGAACGAACCTCTTTCTTCGCCACAGTCTTGGCAAGGGAGAAAACAAAATGAGAAAAAAGATAAATGACTCCCTTCTTAAAAAATATAGAAAAAATTACTCAAATAACACACAATTTTACATTAATGACAAAAATAGTTTTAAAAAAAAATTGAAACAGAGGGTGCAATTACTATTGCACCCTCGAATAAAAAAATAAAAAAAAGCGAAGAAGAAGACACGACTTCTTCTTCTTCGGTTTTTTTCTTATTCTTCATCTTCTCTTTCGTTCTTCTTCTTCTTCTTCTTCTCCGTCGCCTTCTTCTTCTCTTCGTCTTCTTCTCTTCGTCTTCTTCTTCTTCGTCTTCGTCCCTCTTTCGTCTCTTCTTCTTTGTCTTCGTCTTCTTCTTCTTCNGTCTTCGTCTTCGTCTTCTTCAACTTCGTCTTCGTCTTCGTCTCCATCTCTTCTTCTTTGTCTTCGTCTTTTGTTCTGCATTGCTCTCCATCGTTATTTACTCGAGGTACGTTCTTAAAATTTGTTGTTTTTGTGCACAAATTTTCTGTATTTGTTCACGANAGAGTACGGTGTGATAGAGTTAACTGTCTGTATGATAGAGTTGAGTGTGTCGTTTAATAGAGTACAATGTGATAGAGTTTAATATATCGTTTGATAGAGTTAAGTTTGCACTGATAGAGTACAATGTCGGTGTGATAGAGTTAGGTGTGTCGTTTGATAGAGTTAAGTTTGCCCT
>OVBA01008272.1:0-12820 GCA_900406435.1 Lepidium aucheri
TATACACAATATTACTATCTAGTTATACATAGTATTACTTCTAGTTATACATAGTATTACTTCTAGTTATACACAGTATTATCATTGTGTAATCTTCTTCTTCGCTATGTCCCTCACTTTCATCGCTTTTCTCATCATCTCCTTCACTCTCTTCTCCATTCTGCAATGAAAAGTGAACACAATACAAGTGTATAACTATCGAGTTGTTCACAGTATTACTCCACAGATCATGTCTCCAAAAACATTAATACATNCTGGTGTTCTCTTCTCCGACCACCGGAACTTCTTCTGGTGGTTCCTCTATAATCGGAGCTTGGTTCCTTCTCTTCACCGTCCACCGAGTTTTGGCTATAGATTGTTAACAAATTTTTTGAATCAAGGTTCTAGGGCGTGGGTCGTGTCAATTTTCATATCGGAATCTCCTCTTTCGTTCTATTTGGATTGGTTACTGACCCCTCGTTTAGGGCAAAACAAATTTCGAATTGAGATAAGCAAAGGAGAAGGTTTGGGGGGGATTTGTGACAAATAAATGGGAGGGTAAAACTGTATAATCACATTTTTTGGCAATTAAAAATATATATTAAAAATTTATATTTTAGTGATAGTGTTTTGAGGAGTTTGTCCTTAGAAATGGACTTCTCAGACAAAACTCCCATTTAGGAAGATATGCCCAACAAAGAAGAGCTCGACAAAAGGAAAGTAGATGATTCCGAAATTGACAATAAAGGCATCTGAGTTCAGACAGAGGCGAGATTATCGGACCAAAAAAGGAAACAACAAGTAAGAAACCGCCGGACACGTCAAAATTTTGCGACTACTATCAAACACACGGACTCACCTTAGAAGAATGCAAGGTAATACAATGGCTGAAGGAGGAAGGAAAATGGAAAGAAGGAATGAGAAAGGTATGAAGGAACACATCAGAGCAACAAAAGTGAGATAGAAGCCCGGTAGGAGAAGATGAGATGGTAGAGGAAAGCAAAGATAAACAGACCTCAACCCCCAAGCTGCGAGTCTCCGTCATTATTGGTGGGTCAAACCTTTGCGAAAGTTCCATAATGCGATTAAAGCACATCAAGGAAAAGCAGAAACACAACACTCAAGCTCGAGTGCCGATCAACATAATAGTAGTGGTCCTACGATAACATTTCGAGAAAGCGAAAACACTCACTCGGTAAACCACATGATGACACACTAATAACTGAGCTCGATGTTTGAGGAGTCGAGCTAGCAAGGATACTCGTTGACACGGGGAGTGTGGTCAACCTTTTATTATATAATGCGTTCAAGAAAATGGGATTGCAGGATGACGAACTGGACGGGGGAAAGACATCCCCACAAGATTCTCGAAGACACATCGATGTCTTTAGGAACAATACAACTTCCAGTGAAAGTGTCTGGAGTTAGGATAGTAACAAACTTCGTGGTGGTAGATCGACCAGCCCCTTTCAACGCGATCATCGGCAGACCATGGTTTTATGCGATGAAGGCGGTCACATCAACATATCACCAGTGTATAAATTTTCTAATGAGCACTGGATAATGGGTCATATATAGCAGCCATGCGGCTTCTCGACACTACTACCAGGAGAATTTTAAGCATGTTTGAGAAAAGACCTTATAGCAACTAAGAAGACGATTCTGGCAAACCTAAAGAAAAGGTTGAACACCAAAAAATCCTTATGGTCGGAGGAATTACAATCAGTGCTATGGGCATATCGAACAACGCCACGAAGAGCTACTAGAGAAAACCCATTTTTGCTGGCTTACGGAGCCAAGGCAATGACACCAACTGAACTCAGTGTCCCAAGCTTGCAAAGGGAAATGATGATCAACAAGGTGGACATGAATAACAAACTCCTGGAGGATCAAGTGGACACGATAGACGAAAGACAAGACCAAGCAGTAGTAAGGACTCAGAACTATCAACAAGTGGTCACTAAGTTTTATAACTCAAGGGTAAATGCGTGCAAGTTCAAAAAAGCAGAAGAGAAAGGAGAGTAAGAGACCCAATGAATTAAGCAAAGAGAGTAAGAGAAAAGGAATCATAAGCGAAAGATAACAATCATTAAAGAAAGGAAGAAATCAAAATGTAGTCAGAAGGGGAACTCAAAGGAAATCGGAGGCCGATTTGACCAGGAACGTGGTTCCTAACCCTAAATTCTTCGAGATCATTCTCCGTAAGAAGAGGATGACGAGAAACAACACGATTAAAGGAATCGCCTGTTGAACGGGCCTTCGAGGATGCCAGATTTTCGAAAGAAATACGTGGAGCCATGAGGATGAACAGTAAAGCAAGTAAAACAAAATAAAGATAGGAAGCAAATGGAAGAAGAATAATGCGAAATAAGAAAGAGAAAACAACAATAAGGCAATATGATGAGTTACCTTGGAAATCGTAAAACGTAAGCTGTAAAACATAAAGTTCATAAATAGAATTTTTCCAAAGTATATAGCATTAAATATTATTAAAAATAATTTTATCTTTATTAATTAATTAATATTTTAAATGAATATTTTGCAGATAATATCAAAATAAATTATGATGTCTAATTTTGTAATTCGAAGTCTAATCACTCACTGTTATTTTAATTACACATCATATAATCTTAGAGCTTGATGAGTAGAGCGTAGTAAAATATTTAATGCTTATAGTTCTAAATAAATTATGATGTCTAATTTTGTGATTTGAAGTCTAATTATTTACGGTTATTTTAATCATATATCATATAATTTAGAATTTGATGAGTAGAGTATAATAAAATGCTTAATGCTTATACTCTTTAATAAATTATAATGTCTAATTTTGTAATACAAAATCTAATTACTCACTATTATTTTAATCACACATCATATTCACACATCATATAATCTTAGAATTTGATGAGTAGAGTATAATAATCTGTTTAATTCTTATACTTCTTAGTGCTACACTTTTATGCTGTGTCAATCAAGGCTTAAAAAAGAGGAATCAACAAATAAGACTCCTTATCTCTTTCCTTTACAGTAGATTCTGCAGGTCCAAACATAAGAGACAAAAAGGAAAAAAAAGAAAAAAAAGAAAAAGAGAACGTAGTCCACACACACCAAACTCACACTAAAGCGAGACAGATAAGACAAAACCTTTGAAGTTTTTCAGTTTTTGGGGGCGACGAAATCGATTGTTTCAATCGATCATGCCTTCAGGTGCAAAGAAGAGAAAAGCTTTGAAGAAGAAGCAACAGGAAACTGGAACTACCACCAACAATAAGGGCTTCAATGGCGGCAATCTCCATGGTACATTTTTTGCTCACTCGCTCGATTGTAGTTTTAGAATTTGTTGTTGATTGGTCGAAAGATTTTGCTTTTGAATGGTGCTTTGGGATTTTGGTATAACTGAAGAACCTACGAAATTGAATTAACAATTTCCTGATTAGTGTATAGAGATCTGTTTGAAATCTTCTCAGTAATTTGTGCCTTTTGGTTTGTCTCACTTTAGTCTCACATTTCTAGTTGGTTGCACTTTGTCAACCAGTTTTGAGTTAAAACCTTTTTACGTTTTGGCTAACGAATGCTTCATTCATGAATATAGCAAGACTTTGTTGGACTGACCAAGTACTGAATTGTTTTGTCTTAACATTTTTTTCAGTTATTTTTGGAATAGAAAGTTTCTCCTGTGCTTAGTAGTTCTTGTTTGATCTTTAACATCTCAGGACATGATGAACATGGAAGCCAAGATGAGAGGGAATGTGATACCAATTTGAGTTCCCCTGGTTCTCAAGGAAGTGAAGAATTTGGGACTAAAGATCCATCTTCTGTTCTATCTATTGGTATCGTGAAGGGCTCTGCAAAAGAAATATCTGGAGATGGAAACGTTACTCAGGGAATCAGACCGCAAAGTAGCAATGCTATTGTGACTAAACGAGGAGCAGATTACCAGGAAAAGGTTGTGGAAAAATCGACCAATGCCTCTTCTGAGAACTCTACTCACCCCGCCAAAAATGTAGCTTGTCAGGATGTTTGTGGTAGTTCAATCTCTGAAATCTCTCCCGTTGTTGATTCTGTTAAACATGTGGTTTCTGTCTCCAAAGTAGGGAGTGCTGATAGGAGTCAGCGCATTGATACCTCAACACAGTCAAATTTGGTCAAACAGAAGTCTGATGAAAAAACAGCGAACTCTTCTCCGGGAGTGGAAAAAGATACTAGTAAGGTGGTTACTCTTCCAAGCTCTGCTGGTGAAACAAGCAAGAAAGTAGAGACTGTTGTCAGAGAATCCAAAATTCCAGTATCCTCTGAAGATAAGGTAGCATCAGTTTTCTTCTTCTTGCTTCTATTTTCCTCTCATTTCAGTTGGCTGAATCTTCTCGACATATGCAGCGTCTTGTGCTGCCTGGTCCACCAGTCGTCCGAACTTCATGGTTAAGTTGCTGCGGTTTGTTTGATGCCATGACAGGATCTGACAGATAAACACAGGTTAGTATTGTTTCACGATTCTTAGTAAATGTAATGTATCTGATTGAGGCTCCTAAGATCTTCTATGACCTACAATGGATATTATTCTTCTGATGATTCCTTGAATTCCTTTTTAGCACTAAACTGAAACTTCTTCAGATAGGTCTCTAAACTGAAACTACTTCAGTTAGGTCTCTAAACAGCTAAGTAGATTGTTTACCTCAGACTTTTAATCACTTTATTCACTTTGAAACCCTTCTCTGAGAGATTTTTTGTCATTATGCTTGTTCTTCTACTATAGTTATGAAAATGAAATAGAACCAATTTCGCATACACTTTTGCTTGGTCAGCTACAACTAGATTATAGTCTCGCTGAAAATCTGACGTTCTAGTGCATAATTATGTCCTTGTGTTTCTCATCATCTGTTCTTAGAGAATTGATTACGTTTATGTAATATAATAATTTTCCGTAAGTTTAGCTTCTCCGTTTCTTGTTTGTAATTACTCTTAATAGCTATCAGATACCTTGATATTGTTCATTTCAGTTGATACAAATTCTTAAATAAATATAGCAGTTAGCGTAAACTCATCTCCTAACATATTCCCACCAGTAAAAGGATCAGATTCTCTCCAATCTTTCTCTGGGATCATATCACTTTGGTGTTCTTGTGTGAATCTTTAGCAACCTTATGTGTATTGTTAAGAGACCTGTCTCATTTAACTTGTTTTCTCTGCGTTGTGCAGCAGAAGAGAAGGAGCGACATAAAGGTGAATTCACTTGACAGCCAAATCTCAACAGACAACCCAAAAAAACAGGATTAATGGTCAGTACAGTCTTCTCTGTGCATTATGTCTTTGATAGATAATAATGTGGCCAGCTTTTAGCAACAGACGAACAAGATCAAACATCCGTAAGCGGTAAAAATATCGTTTTCGTTTTTGAAATACCGTCTTCTATTGTTCATTAAATGGATTTTAGAATCATGAGACTAAATATAGTTCTATTTTTTTTTCTATCTATTATCTTTTTTCTCTAGTTCATTCGATATATAGAGAGGTATGATCGAAGCCAAGCCTCAAAGTTTGATTTTATTCCATGAACACAAAGTAAGTGACACACAAAACAAGCTCCGATCCTTTTGTACATAAAGAATGCATGAATTCTATCTTAAGCTTCCTATGAAATTAAAATCACACCACACACAAACATAACCAATCACACACACTCAATCCCAAAGTTTTTGGCTGATTGACACGAAAGGAAGAAAAGAAACCCAAAAGCCCCATGGGTCCTTATGGTCCCTTCACGCCGTGAACAGCAGCGATGTAAATAAGCTGTGTGACTGAGAGTATGATCAAGAATGCTTCCATTGTTCTCTACAGAGAAGAAGACACAGAAAAGGTGAGGGACACGAAGCTAATAATTGTTGATTTTCCAAAATGAAATCTATAAGACTCAGAGAATAGAGAAAAATCTCACCAATTTTGCATTTCTCCCTTGAAGCTCGATTTCTTTCCAGGCGAATCTGTTAGTAAAACAATGATAAGTTTTATCACCTGTGTCTGAAGACATGATGTTGAGCTTGTGAATTAAAAGAGGTTTTTAAGGTTATATTACCCCATGGCAAGGACCGTCAGGGTCCAGGCAATAGTTGCAGCTGTGGCTGCAGCTGGTAAGCTTCCCAAAGTCCAAGAACGAATGTGGCTAAGTCCTGAGATTGTGGAAGCCGCACCAACTACTCCCGCCAACAATGCAAATGTCACAAAGAATCCTGTGGCTGCGTTTCCCATAGGAAAATAAATCGGAGAGAAATGTGCTGGAAGATTGAAATCAGGGCCTGCTCATATTTGTTGTCACAAGAAAACAAAATGTTAGAACTTCAGGAGCAGCATAAACAATTAATTGTGTCAAAAGCACACGAATTAAATGAAAGGAATCAAAACTGATAACCAAAACTAATCATAATTGGAGATGAATAACAATTTTGGTGGAGTTCTTACCAATGAAAAATCCATGGTCGATGGCTCGGTTCATGGCCCATCCTCCAAGACCTAGAACAATTACATACATGCAGAAGTTCAACACCAGAAGTCCAGAAGCAACAGGTTTCATCTGCTCACCCGCCATTTCTTCTTTTGAAAAACTACAAAACTGAAAGGGAAGAGAGAAAAAAGAAGAAAGATGAAAAATTAGGTTTTGATTTTTATGTTTTGGAATGAGGCATAATGAAACTACTTTATATACTAATTAGCATTGTTCTTTTCTTGTTAAGGCTGTTGTTAATAAACAATGGTTTATTAGAGAGTTGTAAAAGTTCATAGCTTCCAGTTTAAGGCAGGTTTTATTAAAATTCAAAGATTCTTGGCTTTGCTCTTTGTACATGTAGAAAGTATTGTCCTAATATTAAGATGTTCTTACCGAAGAAAAAGTTTGATTCTTTAGCAGTTTTATGTCTTAGCTTTTTATCCACAATTTAGATATGATATTTATTCTTAAATAATTCTCAATGACTTACAAGAATTACTAGTTGAAAACTTTTATGAGATATCCTAAATTAATTAGAATAACCACAAATACAGAGAAAAGAATCCCTAATTGTGGATTTTTTTATTGTTCAAATCAAGTTTTCTCTTTTCAAACTGAGTATACTAGAAAATCTTCCATCCTATTATAAAGAAATCTGAATCATTCCAAAAGAATCTATATTCTCTTTAGAAACTCTGTTTTTGTTGTTGCAAAGTATAGTGTAAAGAACATTTAGCACTAGAGATTGACATTAACAAGCTTTTTCTGTATCTCTGTCCATCCGTTTTTCGATCAGTTTAATTAAATATTCTAAGAAAACCAAATCGAATGGCAACGTGATTGGTCCTTCTGTGGAGAACCCAAACTCTTCTCTAGATATCTTCAAAAGCTCTTGAAAGACAAAGTTGTTCAAGTAACTTATTGGAAACGCAAAGTGGATTTGATCAACTGTGTAAACTACAAAACAACCCTTCTCTACAGTGGTTGAGCTGCTAATAGTTGCACTTGACCTCTGAAATGAGACTCTTTTTCTCTTGAGAGCTGTTCACTGTTGCCATTTCTTCGCCATCTTGATGGGCTTCTTTGTGTTCATCATCATTCTGAGGTCTAAGTTTTAGATTTAGAAGCGATAAGGAGAAAACGAAAATAAACAGATTTCAAAGATGTATTGTTGAAATCGGTGATTGATGAAGAATGCAATAAGCTAGTTGAGTATATATAAAGGATTAAACTGTATAAGAGTTTAGCTGATAACCTTAGAAAATAAAGCTATTCAGCAAACCAAAACCAGACAAAACAAATACTTCTGTACTTCTTGGCAGTGGCCATAATTAAGGGTCCAAGTTAGTAATACCTAGATTGCATAGAAACGGAAACGAATACGTGAAAGTGTAACGTATGGGAATGCGGAAACGAAACTTTTAAAATTTTTAGAAAACGGGTATGTACGTTTTGGAAACATATGGTATATATATAATTATAATATAACAAAATGTTTTATATAAAACACTAAAATCCAAATTATATAAAATACTTTTAAACAAATAGAAATCCATTAGTAACTTGTTTAGCAAAAAAAATCCGTAAACTCAGACATCAAAGATTTAGAATATTCTTTTTGCTCTAATTTTCATCAATTTCGTTTTTGTTCTTATTTTCATCAACTCAAAGATTTCACCAATTCTAGTTTGTCCATACTCATTGGTAAGATATTTGATAAAAAAAAAACTAAATATGGACCCATGTGATGCACAAGTTTTCTGAAATTTACATATATATGCATATATATACTTATTGTATTTTAGATAATATATAAGAATCCCGTTGATTAGTAATATTAAAGAACGAACTTTATATAATAGGATTTGAAACCCAATTTTATATATTATGATACTGTAAAATTTTGAACCATTGGATTTAACATGTGGAATAATCTCGTTGATAAATAACTTTTGCAACCCAACTTTATATAATATGATGCTTTAAAATTTTGAATCGTTAGATTTGACATGTTGAAGAATTTTGTTGAAGACTAAACTTTTAAAAACCTAACTTTGTCTACTATGATACTGTAAAATATTAAATCGTTGGATTTGACATGTGGAAGCATCATGTTGATTAGAAACTTTTGAAACCCAACTTTATATAATAGTATTAGATTTGACATGTGGAATAATTTTTTGATAACTAATTTTTGAAACCCAACTTTATATAGGATACTGCATAATTTTGAATCATTGGATTTGACATGTAGAACAATTCTATTGAATACTAACTTTAAAACCAGATTCTATATAATATGATACTAGAAAATTTTAAATCATTGGATTTGTCATGCGTAAGCATCCCGTTGATTAGAAACTTTTGAAACCCAACTTTATATAATAGTATTAGATTTGGCATGTGGAATAATTTCATTGATAACTAACTTTTAAAATCTAACTTTATATAATATGATATATAATAGGATATTACAAATTTCGTTAGATTTGAAATGTTGAAACATCCTATTGATTAAAAGCTTTGAAGCCAATTCTATATAATAGGATTTCATAATTATAAGAAATAGATAATTATTTATAATCTTTCTTTACAAAAATAAATATCTTTTTTTAAAAAATTTGTTTTATTTTTAATATATAATAAAGAAAATATTTATGATCATTAGATTTGGCACGTGGAAGAATCATGTTAATTAATAACTTTGAGAAACCATAATTTATATAATAGTTTCATTTTGTTTTATAATTAGTAATAGAATATTTGAACTTATTTTTATTTTACAATTTTTTTGTGTCTGAATTGTAAATAAAGAGATATTATTTCTTGACGAAGATAAATATATTTTTAAAACATATTTTTCTTTACTTTTAATACATAATTACAAAAAAATTTGTGATTGTTGGATTTGACACGTGAGAAAATTTTTTTAATTAGTAACCTTGAGAACCGTACTATATATAATACTATTTTTAATATATGATTGTTGGATTTGACATGTGAAAGAATCTTTTACAAATTATTTCAAAAATTGATAAACACTTATTTTAACTATTTACGTGTTTGTTTGTTGATGTAATCAATAGCAAAATATCCTTAAAAAATTTTAAGAGACCTAATGAATAAGTAATGTTATCGTGGTTATGAAATTATCTCCCTATGTGTGTTTATATAGATATTAATTTTAACAATCTTTTTTATGCTATGATTAGAAATTAAGATAAATATATACAAAAATATAAGATATGGACAATTATTTTTTTTGTTGAGAACAAACATATTTTTACTAAAAAGAATTTTGATTTAGATTGAATAATTTTTTTTAAATTTGAATATTTCTTTCAAGATTTAATCTTTTAAAAATTATTTTATTTATTAATAAAATAAAATCCAAAAATATTTTTATTTCAAGAAAAAGGTATTTTAAATTTTGATTTTTTTTCTACATTGTACCTTTTTTCTTAATTTTTTTAAATATTGTTATTTAGTAATACAAGTTTTGCTAGGATAATAATTATTTTAATTTTTTTAATCT
The DNA here is from genome assembly GCA_900406435.1 of Lepidium aucheri. Lineage (NCBI taxonomy): Eukaryota > Viridiplantae > Streptophyta > Magnoliopsida > Brassicales > Brassicaceae > Lepidium > Lepidium aucheri. Next base: position 9,993 of record OVBA01008272.1, read on the forward strand.
TAATTTCTTTTTTTAGATAATTTTTTTCTCTTATGAAATATTTATGATTATAATACTATTAGAATCATTGAGAGATAAAAATAAATTTATAATTTGTTTTTCTTATTTTTATTGTGAGAATATCTTTTTAAGTAATATACATACATTAAATATTACATTGTTAGTCTTGATAATTATATTCTCTTATGATTTTATCTTTAAGAATATAAAAATATTTTTGCATAAATTTTTATTTTAATTATTTTTAAATATAATATTATTAGATTTTATACTTAGTATAAAATAAATATTTATGAATACTTTAATTTTAAATTATAAATAAAATAAAAGTGTTAAAATCATTTTTATATTAGAATTGTGGATAAATATTTTGTGAAAAAGATAAATATTTGGAAAATTTTATTTTTAAAGTATATTTTTCATAATATATAAATACATAAAAATATTGATCAGTAGATCTGACATGTGGAACAATCCGGTTAATGAGTAATTTTGAAACATTCTACTTTATATAATAAGATTAGAATTGTGGATAGAAATAAATATTTTGTGATAAAGATAAATATTTCAAAATTTTATTTTAAAGTATATTTTTTCTTAATATATAAATACAAAAAAATATTGATCATTAGATATGACATGTGGAACAATCATGTTAATGAGTAACTTTGAAACATTCTACTTTATATAATAATTAAGATTTTACCCACATCATAGCGTGGAATTTGAAAAAATTTCAATCATATTAATTTAGGTTTTTAGATCCGTATTGATAGTTTTTTAGATGTTGCCTTAGATGTCCAAAATAAAAACAAAATCAACACAAATTAAAGGAATCAAACATAATAAAATATCGCAATGAGTTCTAAATCTATATAACTAAAAACCTGAACCAAATTCGAATCAGAGCCAAATCAATAATCAAATTTTAGTTTTTTAGTGTTTTCTATTAAATATTTTAAAATTTTAAAATTTTATATAAAAATATTTGAATCCAAACTCGATCTATATCAAAACGAACTCTGTCCAAAAAATAAAAATATCGAATAAGTTTTAAATCAAAAGAACAAAAATATCAAATTAAAAGAACCAAACTAGAAAAAATACCATAATGAATCCTAAATATATGTACCCGGAAAATCGAATCCAAACCTGAACTGGAACTAGATCAATAACCGAATTTGTACCAGATATACTTTATTAAATTTTAGCCTTTAAATTTTTTTTATTAGATACTTATTAATTTTAAGTATCTATATAAAAATTTATAACCAAACCCACCTTAATCCTATTTTTAAGGGTTGTTACAAACCATATATTAATTTTATTCTATAGTTTATAACACGGCCAAAATGAAAGTGTCTTTTGATTTAATATATAATACTAGGCTTATATCCATGTTATAACGCGGTATTTGATTGTATTTCAAATTTTATTCATTTAAGTTGTTAGATCCGTGCTGACGTTTTGATTGTTTTTGAGATGTTAATTGAATGCCTATACCCGAACAAAAATTGATCTATATTAGAAGAAGCATCCGACAAAATACTCAAATGAGTCCTAAATCTATATATCCAAAAAATTCGGCCTAAAACTGAATCGAAACCAAATCAAGAACCAACTTTCTTATTATTATTATTGTTTTTAGTTTTAAAATTTTAAATAAAAATATCTCTAAACCCGAATGCAATCTATACCAAACCGAACTAGATCCAAAAAATAAAAATATGTGAGTAAGTCTTAAATCAAAATAACTAAAATATCGAGTTAGAGGAACCGAACCCAAAAAAATACCATAAATGGGTCTTAAGTCTATGTACCCGGAAAACTGAGTATAAACCCGAAGCTGAACTTAATCAAGAACCGAATTTGTAACCGATATATTTATATTAATGATGTTTTTTTTGGTTATTCGGTTTTTTTAAATATTTATTAGTTTTAATTTTTTATATATAAATTTGTAACAAAACTTACCTTAAAACCTATTTTTAAGGATTGTAACAAAACATATGTTAATTTTATCATAAAGTTTATAACAAGGTCAAAATGAAAGTGTCTTCCGCTTTAATATATAAGATATATAATAAGATTTAGAATTATCAAGAAATTTATAATTTATTTTTCTTATTTTTAATTGTGACAAATTATTTTTTAAGAATATACATACATTAAAAATTTCATTGTTTGTGAGGACAATTATATTATGTTTGGATTCCATTGTTTTCATATGAAAATTCGTTTTATAATTATCTTTAAAATATACTATTATTTAATTTTACACTTAGTATGTAATAAATATTTGTGAATATTATTTTAAATTATAAATAAAATAATTATTTACAATCCTTTTTATATTAGGATTGTGCATATAAATATATATTTGGAGATAAAGATAAATATTTAAAAATCTATGTTAAAGTATATTTATCTTTTTTTAATATATAAATGTAGAAAAAAATTTGATCATTGGATCTGACACGTGGAACAATCCTGTTAAGTAACTATTTTATATAATAAGAATTTTTTTATATTAGGATTGTGGATATAACTACATATTTTGAGATAAAGATAAATATTTAAAAATCTATCTTAAAATATATTTATTTTCTTCTTTTTTAATATATAAATATAGAAAATAATTTGATCGTTGGATCTGACACGTGGAACAATCCTGTTAATTAGTAACATTAAAACATTCTACTTTATATAATAAGATATTTTTACAATTTTCAAAATAAGTTTTATTATGTTTACAGAATGGAAATCAAATTTTGTCCCTTCGGAGGCATCAGAGAAAAAAAATCAAGTTTTCAAACCGAAAAAGTGTT
>OVBA01008274.1:0-12818 GCA_900406435.1 Lepidium aucheri
GTATTTTATTTTGTTCATTTTCATTATCGTTGATCTTATTTTCAGTTCTCATATCTTCTTTTTTATTATCATTTATTTTATCATCATAACAAATTGTCTCTTCACCACTTCGAGAATCTTTAACCAAAAATTTATCAAGTGCTCCTCTTTGACTATTTATAAATTTTTCTGTTTTTTCTTTTTCTTTTCGTTTTTCATAACAAGATTTTTATTTCATGATTATCTATCTAATCAATTATCAAATACAGCAAAGCAAATAACAATAGAACCTGGAAAAAGAGACAATGGAGCTCTATAATTTGAAGCTGCTCCAAATATGAATGATTTACGTTAAAACAAAAATGGTCAATAAACTATTAGTAAGTTTATAAATATGATACTACAAATACGTAAAACTAGTATAAAACATAGTAAATTTTCATACCTTTTTCTAAGATCGTTAGAACTTGGAATTCACAAAATAATTAATATCCAAAAAGTAAAGTGGATAAAAACTATGATAATTGGAGAAACTGTTTGTTTATTTTAACAAGAAGTGAGAGTGATATTTTTTGTTGTTGTAAAAAGCAGATGTGAAAATCTTGTAGATACAATTACTATATATAGAGTGATTAAAGATTATTCTCTAGAATCATTTAACGTTCACCAAATTCTGTTGTCAATTTAAATTAATTAAATTATTATTGATTAATAAAAATCAAACCATCTATCGTTCACTTGTAGTAAATTAAATTGACTAACTAATTGTTGGAAGTAAATTTACCAACTCTAAACCAATAATATGGTATTTTATTTATTTCATTAATATTAATTATTGTAAAAAAAATCTTGTTAGAATAAGCAACGGAATCTAAGACTCCAGCAAAAGAAAATGGAAACTCGAAAAAATTAAAAAACTTGTTTTTTGTTGGTTTTAACTTAATAAATCTACTATTTTTTGTTAGATCTATTACAAATATGTAAAACGAGAAAGAAAAAATAGCAAAAAACATTGAATTTTTTTAAAACTGCCATTTTTAGGGTTTGATAGAGCTTGAAATCGCAGAGAGGTAAAGAAGAAGATGAGTGTGAAAATTCATTTTTGCCCCTCATTTAAGATAAAGTGAAAAAATTAAATGAAAATACAACAAAGGAGTCTCGAACTCGAACCCTTTTTATAAAGGTCAAATTGAGTTGACCACTGCACCACATATTCGTTTCATGTACTGCTTCACGAATTTTGATATATGATCATAAATCTTAACAGTGGGTCCTTGATTTTTATGGACCCTATGACAGGTCCCACTTGACACTTGCCCAAGTACGCCCCTGATGTTGTGTTTCTTCAGCTATCTTTAATCAATTTCTTGTCGTTGGTTTCAGTTTAAATACTGGTTTACTTTCGATTAAGTTGTTTTAATATCTTACTGGTTATTTCTGGTTAATGTCTATCATAAAAAAGAGATATTAGATCCTAGAGATCGTGTAAGTACCGAAATCTTACAACAATAGTAACTCAAAAACCTCTTTCTGATTCTTTTTCTCTGTTTCCATTTTGAATTTGAGCTTTGAAAATGGTTTTATTCTGTTAGTATAAGTTATTAATAAGAAAAAATGTTTGCAACACTAACTATTGGATGCTAGATGCTAATACATACGAATTAACAAAATGTATTATTTTCTACATGAATTAGTAAATTAGGCATATTGACATGAACTTACATGCTGCATTCCATATCTTTACATAATTGCATTTAGTTTTAACAGATTAAATTGTAATTTATAGAAAATTATATAGCTAGATTTGAAGGAAGCAGACAGGACAATTTCCTAGTTTCGGATATCTGAGATTGGTTCAGTTGAAGTCAATCATAAAGAGCTTTATTGGCTTCTACTTCGAATTCTAACTCTGATCCTTTTATTAAAAATAAATTAGTATACTTAAATAATATTTAGTAAGTTCAAAAAATAAAAAAAAATTGCTGGGTTTTTCTTAATCTAGTGGTTAAGATGATCTAGCTAATAACTCTAGTATCAGGGGGTATGTACCCTCTCCACTACAGTTTATAGATATTAGGGTATGGATCGAGTCATGTCGATCCAATTGTTGAAAAAACAAAGATGTCATTTTATAACTTAATATTTAAAAAATATTTTATTTTTATTTTTATTTTATTTTTTTCAGCATATATATTAATTCAATTATCAATCCAAGAAAAGGGCATACTGTTTACAAAAATACATTTTCTAGATAAATTTCGAACCTTCTAGCTAACCAATCCGCCTTTCAGTTGAGACTTCATGAGATTTGATGAAGAAAAAAATTGTCGAAACGTCTTTGGAAACACACAAAGTCTTGCAGGTACTGGGAAAACGCAGGCCACTCGTCTGGATTCACCACCATCTTGAAAATCTCTTCACAATTGGTAGCAATATGAACTTCAGAAATATCTATCTCCAAAAGATATTCCATAACCCAAAGGATTGCTTCAAATTCTGCATGAAGAGGGGAAAGGCAACGATACACTCCTTTGGCACCCATCCTGACTCCTCATGGTGAATCTACAAAACAATATCAACCTAATCCTGGAAAATATTCAGAATTTTTCCAAGAACTATCAATAAAACAATGGTATCCTGAGAATATCTGATCTCCTATCATTGGCCTGGAAACACTCTCCCAAAAACTTGGTCGAACCGAGACATTCTTGTTTAGAGTCTCTCTCTCTCTCTTTTTCTTCTTGAACTACAATCCACTCATTTGACTCTGATTCGGCAATCTGTAGAATATCACGGGGTTTTTTTTATCTAGGTTACCATATACTTTATCATTTCTTGATTTCCAATTATTCCAATGTATCCACGGATAACTCCTAAATTCCTATATATCTGGCAACCTCCAGAAAAGGTAATCCAAGTTTGTAAAAATATTTTATTTTATTGAAGAGAATTTGCACTACAAGAAATAATACCGGACTGTGACCAAAATTTCTGATTGGCAAAGTTCCGATCAAAATTTGATGGAAACTATTCGGGATAAAAAAATCAGTCGGTATCAGTCGGTAATTACTGACAAACTAACCGGTTTATTTTTTCTATTTCCGATCACTTTCCATCGGTAATTAGTGACTAGTACTGACCAACCATATATTTTCCCAAAATAGTGAAAATTAGTCAGTTTTGGTCGATAATTACCGACTGGTACTTACCGCTTTTATCCCGTTGATATCTTCTGACCGATACCGACTGGGCTGTCCATTTCCAGTCAAAAAGATAGCACATTATGCAGATGTTGTTTTTATTTGGAACAGAAATTAGGTATACTCGTAAAAAGCGGTCAGAAATAGTCACAAATTCATCTATATATACCCATTCATATTTCAGTTTTTTGCACTACCAATAATCAAAGCTCAAAATTCTTAGCAGAATGTCAAATATATATTTTAGATCATGGATAGATCAAGAAAGAATAGATCCAGCAACATGGTTACTTACTGTAGAGTATGCCGATGGGTTGAAATAATGTATGGAATTTTTCGAAATCAAAGCATAACTCGTAAAACATGTAAGTTGTATTGCCCTTGTCCTAAATATCGGAATAGGATATTTAGGTCAGTAAAAGAAGTATGACTTCATCTTTATAGTAAAAGATTTATGACTAGGTATAAAGTTTGGTACTACTATGGAGAGGATGCATCTACGGTTAACTATGGTAGTATTAGTGAACATACTGATTGTGGTTTATGTGTGGAATTAAATGTTCATGGAGTTGTTGACACTACTGTTAAAGTTGGTAATACTAGTGAACATAATGAAAGTGGTTTTGGTGTGGAACCAACTGTGGAGATAGAAAAAAATGTTGGTATATTTTAGATGATGAACGATGCATTTAGAGAGAATATTCCAGCTTTCGCGGAGGGACTAAACAGAGGTGAGGAACCTAATCTCGAAGCACAAATATTTTTTGATATATTGGATGCAGCAAAAAAATCTTTGTATAGTGGGTGTAACGATGAATTAACTCTGTTATGGACCGCTACCGAGTTGATGAATATCAATATAGATTACAATATACTAGAGAGTTGTGTCGATGCGGTTGCTAGTATGCTGAAGAAAAGTCTTCCCAGAGATAATATTGCCCCGGCTTCTCACGCGGAAGTTCAGAAATTGGTTGTCGGGCTCGGAGTACCATATGAGACGATAGATGTGTGTATTGATAATTGTGTTGTCTATTAGAGAGCTGATTTGAATGCGCTGCAATGTCATTTCAATCATTTATCCAGATTTTGATAATACAAAAGTATTTCAGCTGAGACATGGACGAAAGAATTTTTGGTTTTACTGTCACCGGCGTTTTCTTCCTATCGATAACCCATACCAAAGAAGTACACCATTGTTTACAAAAGATAGTAAAGTACTGTTTGGTCCACCTCCAGAACCAGATAATCGTTCGATATTTATCCAACTTAGATATTTTGGAGCTGAACGAACTATAGATTGATGTGATAATAGTCATAGTCATGTCGATGGTATTGGGAGTATCACAACTGGCACAAAGAAAAATATAGTTTGGGATTTGTTGTATTGGAAAAATCACCAACTTCGTCATTGTCTTGATGTCATGCACATTGAAAAAAATATTTTTGAGAATTCTATCAACATTGTTCTGAGTGTGCAAAGGGGAACTGAAAGACTGTCTGAAGTCAATATTAGACTTACCAAAAATTTGTGACAGAAAATCACGTCACATACGCGGAAACAACAAAGTTAGACCTGTTCCAAAATTCTGTTTGGATTCTGCAAAAAAGGTCAACAAAATCTTACGTTTTACATTATTACTATGTTATTGACGTTTTACATTATTACTATGTTACTGACGTTTTACATTATTACTATGTTACTGTTTATTATCGTAATTTTACTTAATGTTTTGTTTAATAAGCATCACAACACACAACAACAGTGCTCAGATGTATAATAAACTTTCTCGCATTATGTATGTTTTTTTTTCAATAACTGGATCAACAAAGCCCAATCTATAGCCTAGCTCACACTTTAAAATCCCTTTTTATTTTAGTAGTGTAGTGAGGAAGAATCACCCTAAGTCATTAGTTGGATCATCCTAACCACCAAATTGAAAGTAACTCGACATATGTATTTTATATAAAATTTTTAATTTATAAATACGTTTGTTTAATATATAGAAATGTTAACTTTTATATTAACTTTGTAGACCACTAAGTTGGACAAGAAGCTTGGTCTCTTCGACCTTATGGAAGACACCCACATAAATAAGAAGATAAAGGAGATAAAAGACAAAAAGGTTATCGATGTCCTCCAGTCAGTCCAAGAGAAGACCAAAGAAATAATATCTCAGTGCACTCAGGACGGTGCAAGCGGGTCTCAACAGCTCTCTTAGTCAAAAATCGACCAAATCATGATCAAGGTATTACAATCAGAATAACTTTTTTATTTTTGTTTTTAAGTAACCAAATTATTTAATTTTGTCATTTTTTCTAGGTGACTCCTTGTTGGTATATGGCCCATTCACCCCGACAGTCTCGCTAAGGCCCACTTCTGACGCACCTCCTCCACCATCAAAGTTCGGCCCACAGCAATTGGAGTAGGATGGCCCAAGCCCATGAAAGAATTCACACGAGAGAATTCAAATGGCTTTGTGCACGTTGGATAGCTCCAAAGATAAGGCCGGGAAAAGAGGAGATGAAATAATACAATTAGGTTAGGAATGTGCGAAGTAGACGGAAAAGGTAGTTGAAGTATAGGCTTATAAATAAGGAATAATTGTGATCAGAGGAGAAGAGTACTTTTGTAACCTTAAACAAGAATCAATACAAACATTGTTCTTTCTATCTCTAGTTCGAAGTCTGAGATCTATTTGTTCTATTTTCGCTATAGCCCTTAATCGAAATTGATCTCCAGCATCAACAAATTGGCGCCCACCGTGGGGCCGAAACGTAGATCTGAGCGAATTCGAGCTAGTAAAAGGATAGAGCAATCTCAAACCATAGAGCGGTAAATGACGCTGACGAGTTAATTTCCACGTCGCAGGTTCCACCGCTATTAAATCCCAAACTGCCTTCAAGGCCGGTTACTCAAAGCACCGCGTCCCTGCGTGGAAAAGCCCTAAATGATCTGAAACAATTAATGGCCGACTTTGTCAAGAAGAACAATCAGCGAACTACGCAGATCTTAGCAAGGCTAGATTATCAGGAGCAACATTTTAACGAGCTGCAAGCATCGATTCCATAATTATCACCTAGCCCTGGAAATCAATTCCCAAGGAATATAGCAGTAAACGTCAGTCAACATAACGAAAACGATAATCGAACGAATATAGATGAGGTTTTGCCTCCTTCGAGCGCAAACGCGGAGAAAAACGATTTATCTGAAAAAGAAATACAGGAAATGCGCGTAATGATCGTAATCAACAAACTGAGCATGCTCGGATGAAATCACAGATTCATCGCGCAACAACCGCGGCACCTGATATCCAGCGCGTAATTGAATTAACAGGACAGACACCATTTACAGATCGAATAATGAGTATGTTTATAAAAGACGTCGGAAAAGTTAAGGTCCCAACGTTCGAAGGAAAAGCTGACCCTGTCGCGCATTTAAAGATATTATGTCTAGCAGCAATGAAAGCGTACTTGAGTAATGAGGAACGAGATATCGGCTTATGTCGATTATTCTCTGAGAACCTCGCTGGGTCAGCCCTTGATTGGTTCTCATCACTAAGGCAAAATACAATCGATAATTTTGATCAACTAGCCGAGGGGTTCCTCAAACATTTTTCAATGTTCATCCAGAAAAGAACCTCGGCGGATAATATGTTTGCTACAGTACAACAACGAAACGAGCCGTTACGAGATTATTTGAACCGTTTCAAGGAAGCAAGAGCCTTAAGCGTTAATATAACTGATGAAGTAGCCATTTGTGCCTTGAAAATGGGCATTTGGCCAAAGTCGAGCTTCCGGGCTGAAATGTTCTTACGACCTTTCGATAGTTTAGAGGACGCCCTTCATCGAGCAACTAATTTTATGGAATGGGAAGAAACAAATAGATTGGAACTCGATAAGAAAGGCAGAAAAAAGAGAGTAACGAATATCACCGACGAAATAACAGAAGATCGTTTAGAGAAACTACCGAAGGACAAGGAAAGCATGCATACGCAGTCGGAGGCTCGTACAAAAGAGATAAATGGGAATACGATCCATCAAAGTTCTGCGACTATCATCAGGCTAAAGGACATTCCATGGACGACTGTACCGTAGTCCAGTGTCTTAAAAGAAATAATCAATGGAAAGAAGGAATACGCAAGCAAAGATTCGGGTCAAGGGACGACCCAGATTCGACTAAGAGAAGACGAGGAGATAGCAGTGAACAGCGCGAATATAAAGAAGTAGAAGTTGAAAATCAAAAACAAAAAATGAAGCGAATCGACTTTATCATGGGCGGATCCTACCTCGTCTCGAACTCTATAAATTCCATTAAAGCTCATCAGCGTAAAGTTGAAACGAATTCCTTGCTCGGATCGAGTTCAGTCTTCCAAGATGCGGTAATCACCTTCAGCGAAAGCGAAACTCTGCACCTCGATAAACCCCACGATGATGCGATCGTGATCGACTTAGAAGTCGCAGGGTTCAAGCTCTCGCAAATAATGATTGACACCAGCAGCTTGGTGGACTTGCTTTTCTACGATGCTTATAAGCGAATGAATTTTAAGGACTCAGAAATGAATAGCCATAAAACCCCGCTCACTAGTTTTGACGGAACTACATGTCTCTCACTAGGAACCATCATGTTGCTAGTAGTCACTCACGAAACCCGTAAGCTTGTAAAATTCGTGGTCGTAGACAAACCAGCCCCTTTTAACGCCATTCTTGGACAACCTTGGCATAACAGTATGAAGGTTGTAGCCTCAACCTATCATCAATGCGTAAAATTTCCAATCAATAATGGAATCGATGTTATTCAAACAAATCATTCAGCTTCAAGAGGCTGCTATCGAACAGCGTCCGAAAAGTTGCGGAGTGAAACCTTATAGAAATTAGAGAAAAAGAGCGTCAGCGCTATAGCCTAACCCAAATTATCATCCTTAGAGAGCGTAACAATTGACGCAGCGGTCCCTGATCGGAAAGTGAAGATTGGAGTCGACCTGGATTCAGATCAAAGCCGAGCTAATCACCTTTTTAAAAGAAAACAAAAAAACATTTTTGTGGGAACCATCTGATATGACAGGAATAAGTATCGAAGTCACCTCGCACGAGTTAAAAGTTAATCCGATGTACAAACCAGTCAAACAAAAACGAAGGAAGCTCGGTCCAGAAAAAGCAGCTGCAGTCAAAGAAGAAGTACACGGTTGCTAAAAAATGGGTCAATTAAGGAAGTAAAATACCCTGACTGGTTAGCTAACCTAGTAGTAGTAAAAAAGAAGACCGGTAATTGGAAGATGTGTGTGGACTTCACAGACCTAAACGAGGCCTGCCCAAAGGATAGCTATCCCCTACTTCATATAGATCGAATTGTAGAGGCAACCGTGGACCACAAATTGATGTCATTTATGGATGCCTTCTCATGGTACAACCAAATATTCATGCACCCTGATTACCAAGAAAAAACCTCCTTTATAACGGACCAAGGAGTATACTGTGACAAAGTAATGCCATTCGGACTAAAAATGCGGGAGCAACCTACCAGCGATTGGTAAACAAAATGTTTGCCGAGCAAATAGGAAATACCATGGAAGTGTACATTAACGACATGCTCGTAAAAAGCATGGTTTCAAAGGACCACGTTAACCAACTCCGAAAGTGTTTCGAAACCTTAAAGCAGTATAATATGAAGCTGAATCCATCGAAGTGCTCCTTTCGGGGTCACTTCGGGAGAATTCCTCGGATACCTCGTCACAGTAAGAGGTATTGAAGCAAATCCAAAGCAAATAGACGCTCTACTAATCCTAACCACACCAAAAACACCTAAGGACGTACAATGCTTAAACGGAAGAATTGCGGCATTAAACAGGTTCATCTCAAGATCAACCGATAAATGCTTACCCTTCTACAAGTTATTAAAAGGGAAGCAAGTAGGGGGAAAGTTGCAGTTTGAATGGAGCGAGGAATGCCAGAACGCCCTTGACGAGCTTAAAAGGTATCTCGCGGCACCACCCATCCTGGCAAAGCCAGTAACCGGGGAACCACTGTATCTCTACATCGCTGTCTCGGACTCAGCTGTCAGCGGCGTGCTCGTCCAAGCCGACGGAAATGAACAAAAACCAATTTATTACGTGAGCGCGATGCTCGTAGGAGTAGAAGCAAGATATCCAATCGAAGAAAAATTAGCGTTAGCGGTCGTTACTTTGGCGAGAAAGCTCCGGTCGTATTTCCAATCACACCCGATAGTAGTAATGACCTCTCAACCCCTCAGAACGATCCTACATAACCCCAGCAAGTCAGGGAGACTAGTAAAATGGGCTATCAAACTTAGCGAATATGACATCGAGTACCGGATTCGGACGAGCATAAAATCTCAAGTGTTGGTCGACTTCATCGTGGAGCTGGCAAGAAACAGCGAGGTCTGGTCAACCCTAAGTAAAACATGGGACCTACATGTAGACGGTGCTTCGTCCAAGCAAGGAGCAGGAGTCGGAGTACGATTGATATCCCTAGTAGGAGAAATCATCGAGCAATCTTTGCGACTGTGCTTTGACGCGTCAAACAACGTTGCAGAATATGAAGCACTAATAGCCGGATTAAGACTAGCAGTAAGCCTAGGAGTAAGAGAACTGACAGCTTATACAGACTCACAATTAATTTCGAGCCAAATAAAAGGCGAGTACGAGGCGAAAGATCAGAAGATGAACGCATACAAGGAGCTCGCCAGAGAAATAATCAAACAACTCAACAGTTTTAAACTCAACAAGATACCAAGAGAAGATAACACCGCAACAGATGCCCTGGCAGCTCTGGCGGCCACATCCGATCTTGAAACTAAGAGGGTAATAACTGTAGAACATATTGAAAAACCAAGTATCGATCAGAAAGCAGTGATGATAATCGACTACGAGCCTAAGAGCGACGAAGTGAGAAAATTACCCCAAGTGGAAAAAGACTGGCGGGAACCCATTCACCAATACATATTAACAGGAGAACTACCCCTAGACAAGTGGTTAGCTTGCAAAATAAAAATTTAAAGTGCGAGGTATACCCTAGTAAGCGACAAGCTGTATAAAAGGAGCATCTCAAGACCATATTTGAGGTGCGTAAGCAAGGAAGAAGCAGCTGAAATATTAAATCAGATGCATGAAGGGAGTTGCGGAAATCATGCAGCCGGAAGGGCTTTACCAATAAGAATCAAAAAGCAAGGATATTTTTGGCCGACCATCGTCGCTGACTGCGAAAAACATTCCCAAAAATGCCAAAAATACCAAAGGTACGCTCCAATGATTAATCAGCCCGGAGAGCCCTTTTGCTCGACCATAGTCCCGTACCCATTTATGAAATGGTCCATGGACATAGTAGGACCTTTAGAACCGTCAGGACTTTGACGAGTACGTTTCCTACTAACATTGACGGACTACTTTTCTAAATGGGTCGAAGCGGAAGCTTACCCCAATATCACGGGCAATCAAGTATCAGAATTCCTTTGGAAAAATATCGTATGTCGTCACGGGCTTCCGAGCAAAATAATCACTGACAACAGAACAACCTCACAGTCAAGCCAGTCAAGGAATTCTGCGAAAAGTGGAAAATCAAGTTGTCGACCTCAACACCACGATACCCTCAAGGGAATGGAAAAGCTGAGGCAACTAATAAAACTATAATTAACATCCTTAAGAAGCGTCTCGAGTCTAAAAAATCATGATGGTATGCCGAGCTCAATGGTGTACTTTGGGCATACCAAACTTCCCCTCAACGAGCAACTGGAGAAACACCTTTTTTGCTACTGTACGATATAGAAGCGATGGTTCCTGCAGAAACTTTGGTCCCAAGTCTACGACGAAAGAACGCACCAGAGTCGGAACAAGAGAATAACGAAATGCTCAAGCACACAGTCGACATGATCGACGAGAGAAGAGATCAAGCCAACATGAGAATGCAGAACTATCAGAACGTTATCGCAAAATTTTACAACTCGAAAGTAAATAATAGGAAATTCCGACCAGGAGATTTGGTGTTAAGAAAAGTTTTTGAAAACACCCGCGAATTGAATGCAGGCAAGTTAGGAACTTCGTGGGAAGGACCGTATCAAGTAGAAAGGGAAGTAAGACCTGGCGTTTATAGAATCAAAAACGTGGACTCTGGCAAAGCAGAGCAAAGGCCATGGAATGTTATGAATTTGAAGAAGTTCTACGTCTAAAAAAAACAAAATATATAATAACAAATGAACTACGTAAGGCTTGATCCTCTAGCGAGGTACGTAGGCAGCTTGCTCAGCAAGTGCAGCCCAAAAAAAAGAGAAGAGTAAAAGTTCAGAAGAGTAAGATGCAAAACTTTGAAATACAATACCAAACAAGTCAAAAGTCTAAACAGCTACAAAAAAGGAGTAATCCGATACATAGATAACAAAAAAGAAAGGGGGCAGAACATATTCTAATCATAAGTCTTCCTTTAACTCATAGTCCGAGACTTCTTCGTACTCGGCTTCACCCTCCTTGCGCAGCTGAAGGCAATCCGTGGTCTCTTTTTCATAATCAAGGGTGTTATTCCGAACCCTAGCTAGTAATGCTAGATTACAAAGGGCCGCGCGGGCTTTCAGCTCCCCTTCAACAGCTTTTCTCTTCTTGCTCCATTTCTGAGCAAAAGCAACTTTCAGCTGTTGCAAAGAGGAAGTGACCCTAGATTTCTCGAGCTTTAAAGACTCCACCTCCGCAGTTAGTTTTTCTATGGTAGCCTGAGAAGCCTTGTGTTGCTCCTGTAGCTCAGTGCGCGCCTTCGCCTCTTGCTCGAACCTCCATCATAAGTCACGGTGGAGCATCTCAGCCGATTCTGCTCGAAGAAGAGCCTTGGAGTTTTCCTTTTCGAGCCGCTCCCGCTTCTTTTCCTCCTTGTGAAGCGCATCCTCTTGTTCGTCGAGCTTGGCAGCGAGCTCGTCACAAGCAGCCTTGCGACCCCGCATCTCATTGTCATGCTTAGCAATGAGCTCCCTAGTGCGCTTTTCAACCGAGTCGATGTATTTGTTTTGCATCACAACTCCCTAAAAACAACAAAGTTAAAAGTTAGTCGAAAAGAAGCGAAGTAATACAATAAAGGGAATCATACTCTAGAATACCTTAACATTGGCATCTGCCATGGCTCTATACTCCGCACCGAATATCATGTCTTCTACCGGAGGAATATGCATCTCCGAAGTCCTGAACTTGAGTAAGACAGCTCGAGGGTCTTGCGGTGGCCGATTGTTGGTCTTCGCAGCTTCTGACGAGACACCGACTCCTGAGAACAAAGCGTCGTTCCCATCCTCCAGCGCGGCAGCCGAAGTAGTCATAGTCGCCTCCACAGAACTAAGTGGAGGCAAAAGAGGAGCAACCACCTGAGTCGAGACCCTGGAAGGAGCCACTGCGTCATTAACCATCGACATTGTCGAAGAAATGGGAGGAGTCGTTTCCCCCTCTGTCTGAACTCCGCCCACCTCCATATGTTCAGAGTTAGGAGCAGCAGGATTCTGATGCGTCTCCGGGACCGATGACCCCTTCTCGGGGAGAGCAGACGCCTCCTCCATACGAGCATCCTGCGCCGCCTCTTCCGAAGTAGGAGGGAGTGCCAAAAGAACGGGTGGAATGCCCGAAGAGGGAATCAAGTCCTCTAGCGACACCCCAGCAG
>OVBA01008275.1:0-11100 GCA_900406435.1 Lepidium aucheri
CATGTGAGGGCTACTCAACATCCTTATAAACTTTTCAGATTATTCATTCCAAAAGATTCATATAACTCTAGTCTAAGATAAAGTATACAGGAATAGAGAACACAAAGACTGCGATCGATTTGAAGACGCATATGTATATACTTTGATGGCTATTTAAGATTTATGCAACACCTATAAATCCCAAACAGTTCCAGCATATCTACAGATTTTAGATACATAAGACTCTAAGTGATGCTAAACGTGCACACTTACTTGATAATGAAAATATTCCAAGAACATGTATCATAAGCTTTCTTAAAGAGAAAGCAAAATCAAATGTAAGACCTACTCAACATCCTATGAATAAACCATCCCTTTCCCTATTACAGATAACCAAGTGCAAGAGCTAGTTATAATCCATGAACAATTAATCACTTTCCTTAATGTAGATTCAACACTAAATGAGAGCCAGAGACTTCTCAAAGCTTCAAATAATGAAAGATCAAAAGTTTCGATTCCGCAGAAGCAACATGAAAGTAACTATATAAAAAAAATTTGAAAACCCTAAATCGGTTATATCTTATCAAATCTAACAAAAAAACAAAAATTAACCGGAGAAAATCATTTTACCTTGCGATAATCACCGAATAATCGGTTCCGATTTGATCACTTCGATTCGCCGTCGTCGATTCGCAAAAATCGACTTCGAGTCACCGTGGGTCGTGAGAGAGAAAAGAGCGAGAGAGAAGAAAATAGAGAGAGAAAACGATTCAGAAAATGCGGCCATTTTTTTTTCCAGCGCTTTTGTATTTTACCTCCGCCCAATCATGCATCGACACGTATGCGTCTCTTAATCTCAAAATCGTTTCTTAAATAAGAAACGATCCTTCTGAGTTTCTTAACATTGAACCATTTTTTTAATCATTTTTAACCTTAAGAAACTCTATAAAACCGACCGATAATGGTGGTCTAAGGGTCCTATTGGTAACTGCGGTTTTGACAGTGGGGGAAAAAGTGCGGGACGATACAAGTGCGGGACAAAGTGCGGTGCGCTACAAGTGCGGTTTTGATAAACGGTGCGCNTATGTGATTGGTGAAAATATATAAGCGATGCAGTTTTCATAATATGTGATTGGTATAAATATACAAGCATGCGTTTCTAAGATAATAGTAAAATATAATTAATATAATAAAATTTAAAATAATTTTAAAATTAAATAATTAATATTGTATCATAATGAGTAAAATAAATAAATAAAATATATCAGTAAAACTAATGTCGACTATTTTGATTTTCCCATAACATATCTACAATATTATCTCTTATTTCCGACATACATTCTCCATCATTAACTTCTATTGTTTTCGTGTCTTCAAAATTTGGTTCATAATCCATGTTATTTTCTCTTGTCTCTGCCATTATCTCTGCATAATCTGCGTCTGGAAAATTTGAAATTCTAATAAAATAATATAATCTCATTGTAGCCATTATCACTCTTTTTTGAACTGGTATGTTATATTTTGGGAAATCACAAAGAATCCTCCATTTCTTCTCCCAAACTCCAAAGGATCTTTCGATAACATAACGTAAAGACGCATGACATCGATTAAACAGTTCTTGTTTATTTCTTAGAGGAGGACCAGAGTTGAATTGTGACATATGATATCTTACAACTCTGTTTCTTGATGATCTTTAAGGAGCCAAAAATCCTTGCTTATTTTGATATCCAGAATCAACAACATAATACTTCTCTGCCGGTGGTAATGGAAGCTCGGAATCACTTTGTTGTACCATTGTAAGAATAGTTGTGTCATGACATGATCCTGGTGCTCCATTCCACATATATGTAAATAACATGTTCAGATCGCATATTGCCATAATGTTAAAAGATGTGACATCATGTCGATTCCAATACATTCCTTGTAATTCTGGTTTAACTTTGACACAAACATGAACTCCATCAATAACTCCAACAAATCCACTGAAATAAGGCCAACATCGTCGATCTATTTGCAATCGATCAGGAATTCAGTGTAATTCTTGTCGCGTTGGAGTCTTTATATAATCACATGCAAGTCTCTTAATCGCTGTCAAAACTTCAAAAAAATTTATGTTCACAGTCTCTTGATTTCGTCTGAATCTTAAACCAACAATCTTTGTACCTCATTGTGCCCACAAATTCGAAGAAATATGGCCACACTTTCTTCAATGTCATATTTGATGTTTGTTGTAGACCGTAATCTGTTCGCAGCATAGTACACAATGTTGTAAAATATGGTAGTGACATTCGTAATAACTGAAGACATGCAGCATTATCTTGTTGGAATCGACGCCAGATATTCGTCCATCCTAAACCTCTATAAGTTTGCACTGGTGCTCTTTGATTATATCGATCATAATAAGTCAAAGCTGGTTGAATCACTAACTCCTCGAATTGCTCATTTTCTAAATTCCCTAGTTCAATTCTCTCTTCGTAACTTAGATTATTGATGTCATGTGATCGCAACTGACAAATACGAAACGCCTGAAAAATAACATACCAAAATAAAATGCATCAGTAGTAAAACATAATTTTACACCAAGTTTGACATAAAAACTTTAGAATCAAAAAAGGAGATATAAGTTATTTCATAACAATAAGGAAATCGATAAAACATAATCTTCACGCACTACTCTTCATCTCCTGTATATTATGATAACTTGTATCTTGATTTCCTCAAATATTAAATAAGCCTCTTGATCTAGGTGTTTGGGTTTGTTATCCAGTTTCAAAATAGTTTGAACACATTAATATAGTACTCTACATAAAAATCATATGTTTTATACATGCATATACAATCATAATTACATATAGTACGTACAACATAATGATACATTCTAATTATACATAAACTTTTAACATGAATATATAATTTGTAGAGCTTTTATACATATATATATATATATTATATACAGTTATATATTATATACGGTTAAAAATACGTGCTAAGTAAAAAAAAACACTCACACCAAGTCTTCGTAGTTAGTTAATCGAAGTAACATATATTATTCAAATCAAATCGATATTACTCGTTAAGTTATACTGAAATGTAGAATTATATATACTATAATCAAACTATAATATAAAAAATTTGATATGTATAAAATAACTATAATTTCACATACATGTGTTATAATGATAATGAAAATTAATGAAGTTAAAGAATATAAAAATGAAATGAAGAATGTGTATTGAAGTAAGATGAAAGGTGGAGTATTATTTATATAGGTTATAAATTATTTAAATATTAAAAAATAAAAAATATTATTTTTTACACTTACCAACGAAAAACCGCTAGGTATTATCCGCTAGACATTGAACTGCGGTTCACTTCATTATCCTTTGGATAATTCCGTAAATTACAAAAAAAGACGCAAAAAGACGCAAAATAATAAATAAAAGACACTTTCTGAAACGTTTTTATTTCAACCATATTACAAATTTTCAATCATTTTATTTTGATTGTGTTATAAACTGTAAAATAAAATTAAATTAAGATTTATAACTACTCTTAAAAATAGGTTTAATATATGTTTTTTACACATTTTTACACAAATTATAAAATCAATAAAAATTTAACAAAAAAATTTCCAAAAAACTAAAATTTAAAATTATAAAATCAATAAAAATATATCAGTTCCTGATTTTGTTCTGGTACACATATGGATTTGATTTTGCCAGATACATTGATTTAAGATATTTTTTAGTATTTTATAGGGTTCGGTTTATCTAATTTAGTATTTTGGTTATTTTAGTTTAAACTTATTCAGATATTTTTATTTTTCTGATAGAGTTTGGTTCGGTATAGATTGAGTCTGGGTTTGAGTATTTTTTTTATAAAAAATTCAAAATTTTAAAAAATTTAACAGAAAAACTCGAAAAAACTAAAATTTTATTGTTGATTTGGTTCGGGTTCGGTTCAAGTTTAGTCTTTTTGGGTACATTGATTTAGGATTCATTTGAGTATTTTTCCAGATTTGGTTTTTCTAACTCGGATCAATTTTGATTCGAGTTCTGGACATCTAAAATAATATTCCAAAATATTAATACATGTCTAACAACCTAAATAAACACAGTTTACAAAAACAATCAAATTCCACATTATAGTGTGAATATAATTGCAGCATATATATAGAAACTGGGATCTTTACAATTCCACAAAACAAAAATTATATATAAAGTTTATTTGTACTCAGAGTATTCTTGCTTTGTATTATCTTTTGGGTGGGGGTCAGAAACTAAAGTTTTTAACTTTACGTATTTATTTCTCATTTATTAATTATATAGAGTATTCTTGCTTTGTATTATTAATTGGGGGGTTAGAAACTAAATTGTTTAACTTTATGTATTTATTGCTATAAACTATTCTTGTTTTGTGGCTTTTAACTTAGAAGTAGGTGGTAACTCCAATAAAAACATGCGTATTTGCACTTTTATGGATGAGTCTCAACATCTATATTATGTAAGAAGTAAGAACTTAGGTAATGAACCGACTAATTGTGGCCTCATATTAATTTAAAAATATTAATTTTTGAGTTGTATTATTTTTTGAGAGGGGGTCAGCAGAAACTAAAGTTTCTAACTTTGTATATTTAGTTCTCATTTATTAATTCTTTTTATGTATGTGAACTTCGGCCTTTTGCATGGAAAGGAAAATATATTCCAAAATTTCCTCTAGAGCTGACGATCACACTTAACTTCCTCAAGGAAACAAAAACTAGTATAGAGAAGATAGTCAAAATTAAAACACTATTTTTTCTTTTTTTTACTACAAAGTGTATGTTGGTTAATTGAACCGAATATATATGCACTATAAACTATACATATGATTGTGATTGTAATGTAATATAAATAAATAAGATAAGGCAGAATCCAAGTCGATGACATTAACATTTGTCGAACCCGCCCGTCGTTTTCATGGGTTTTGTCTACGTCTGAGTTGGCACTAATATCATCACAACCATTTCCATTTGTCCAAACCATCTTTGGGTTTTGTTAATTTAAAATTTAATTATTCATTCAAGTTTTTTCGTTTTTAAGATTTGAATCATCTATAAATTAGACTGAGTTTATGTTTTCATACACAAAGCAAAACAAATGTGTTTACTTCATCCAAAAAAAACATTGTTTAGCTATTGGAGTACCAGTAAATCATATATAGGTATATATACATATATATATATATATATATGTGTGTGTGAAATAGTACACATTTTAATGACTTTGCAACGTTCATTTTGATTACGTCTAATCAATTTATCCACATTTGTATACTATCGTCATATTCACCGATGTTTAAACCCACCTGTAAACCACAAAGAAAGAAACAAAAACAAAAATTCTAAATTTGTGGTGAATAAGTGATAATTTTCTTGTTCAAGAATAGACGTGGACAGAGTACCTATTCAGATTTGGATCAGATTTTTTGGAGTTTCGAATTTTCAGTTTTATTGATTTAGAATCTATTTAGGTGTTTATATATTTTGATTCGCATTAGACTCGGTTCATGATGGGAGCTTAAGAGAAATTTTTACAGTTGATAATCCGGTCAAAACGTTGGAGTCAATGAAATTGTTAGCAAAATCCGTTCAAGGTAGGAACCCTCACTAACTTGAACTCGACCCTTTTTAGAATCTCAAATAAAGAAAAGTCGGTTAGGGTTCTTCTAGAAAAAAAAAGATGAAAGTTTGTTCGTCATCAATGCTAAAATAATTAGTACAAGCTAAGAAAGAACCTTATATAATGGTTCTATGGCGAAGGCCTTCTAGGGAAAAGTGACATGTGTACAAACTCATGAAAAGAATAATATTCCCTCTATTTTATAATATAAGTTATTTTAGAAGATTTTTTATGTTACAAAATATAAGTTGTTTTACAAAACCATGACAAAAATAATTAAAAATTACAAGAGACCATTTTTTTATTTGAAAAATTATTTCTCTTTCTTTTTTTTATATTAAATGTTGAAATAAAATGATGAACTTTTTGTTAAGAATATAAAAAGTAAAAATTTTCTTAATATGTGCACATTCAAACAAAATAACTTATATTATAAAACAAAGGGAGTACAACAAAAGACTTTAAAACTAATGATACAACACTTGTCTAATTAAGACAAATTGTTCACCATATAAGTTGGTGACTAGACTCTAAAAGTTCTGAATCTAAGGTTGGTGATGGACCGTAGACTGGGAACAATACTTGAAACATAAATCCAAACACGAACCCGACTCGAAATATCCAAAACCAAACTGAACAAGATTAGACAAAATACTCGAACATGTTTTAGATTATGATAATACAGATATCTGAATCCGATTGGATAAAATCTAAAATCTGAATGGATATCCAAAATAACAAAAATGTATACTATTTTTATAAATAATTATTTATACATATATTTTAAGTACAAAAATATTCAAAATAATAATTACATTAATATACTAATTAATTTAAAACTAAAATAATTAGAAAAATTGAAATATTAAAAAATTTGATTAAATTATGGGCTTTTAAGATTTTTTAAAAAAGAATTAGATTAAAAACTAATTAAAAATCGGATTTCAGAATCTGACCCGAACCAAACCCAACCCAAAATCGGGTTCTTTTGCACCCGATCCAAAATTAAAATTTATTATTTGAACCCGCAAAAATACGTGAATAAATTTTATATAGGTAAACCGTAAAAATACGTGAAGTGAATTTTATATAGGTAAACCTGAAACCTGAAAACCCAACCTGATGGGGTCTAGGTACCCAAATGTCCAGGCGTCACCGTATATACTTGTAAGGAGAAATAATAAAACACATGTGTACCTGGTTTGGGTCGAGGAAAGGCCAGCTCGAATATTGCTTGTGCCTTGGGTGAACTTTGAGTGTAGTCAGTCGAGTGATAGTTAAGTTGGGTCAAATGTAGTCCGAGCTTGGTATATGCCGTTTGCTGGCTGTTGGGATATGTTTGTACCGTTTGTAACCTCGTTTGTAAGGGTGTCAGGATGCTCGTTCGTTAGGATGTTTGGTTGCTCGAACCTTGCCATATCCAGGTGTCATCTGTGATTCGATTAGTTCAAGTAGGGCTTCGGCCGACTGTTTGAACTGATGGTATCAATACATGACGTGTGATCTCGTGCTTGGTCATGCCCGTATGGTTGGAATCTTGCCCATGGCTATAGCTAATCCCAAGTTATGCCTGATGGTTTTATTAGTACGATTATAGATCGATTTCGAATTTGGATATTGTTATACAAGTTTTTGTGAAATTTCAAATATTTAAAAGATTTAAGAGAAATTTTTTTAGAAAAATCAAAATCTAATTAAAAAATTATAAGAAGTGCGCATTCAGTTTCAGTTCGGATTTGAATTTCTTTCAAATACATAATTTTAAGACACATTCGGTTATTTAGTTAGGTTTGATTCAAATTAATTTTTTTTTGTAATTCAACTCGATTTTGATTCGGATTTTAGATATTGGTCTTATGCTCAGTGCTCTTCAAAAATTACATTCCAAACGTACTTCCTGGTCGAGTATTTAAACTTTGGTCTCCACGTGACACAGTCTCTTAAAACTCGATTAATGAGAAACAATCATTAATATTTAATGCTTATATCGTTTGTTGATTTGACGTTTGATAGAAAATGATTTCAGTGAATTCCAGGAGAATAAAACAATAAAACTCATAATTATAAGATTACAAAACATGGCATGAAAGATTGTTCAGGATATGCAGATACAGTAAAATGGTTCCCAACTTGAGTCCTATGCCTAAGGGTTCGATTGGTAACTGCAGTTTTGATGGTGCGGGTTAAAGTGTTGGACGGTACAAGTGCGGAACAAAGTACGGGGCAGTATAAGTGTACTTTTCTAAGCGGTACAGTTTTTGTAACATATGATTGGTGAAAATATATAAGCGGTGCAGTTTTTGTAATAGATAATATTATATATGTAATAAAAATAAATTAATTTATCATATTATAAATCATAAATTATAATGTATATGTAACAAATAGTATATGTAAAATATTATTTTGTTATTATATAAAATAATAACAATAAACTTTTTTTTTGTTAATCGAGGAGGAATTTGGGCCGAAATCCAAACCAACTTTCCGGGGGCTAGACGCAGCCCGGATTTAGACATCCGGTGATCAAATAAAAATAATTAGCAATTTCACACTTAAGACAACAATAAAATTTTAAATTTATTTTATTAATTATTCTAAATTTAAAAATATAGTATGTATGTATGTATATGAATAGTTTATGTATATGTCGTACAAATATTTGTGCGTAACTTTTAAATAAGCTATAATGTATTTGACTTTTAAAATTATCTAATATCTATTTTATATAACAAATGATTATCTCTTATATAATAAAAGTGTAGCATTAACTTAAATACTGTGTTATATTGTCTGTTTTGGACTAGGTTGCATTGTTATTAGGAAATATTATCATATAATATTTGTCACACGAATTATATTATGATAAGATTCTATTAACTAATTAATTAATAATTATTATCTAGATTAAATATAATTAATTAATCAATTATATTCTGATTATTATTATCACATCTCGTCTACTTTGAGATTATCCTGCCTACTTTGAGATTATCTTTGAAATTATTCTATTACAATTTTAATCTCTTGAATAATTATATTCCTAATCCTAATCGATATCTATTAAAAACAACTCTCCTAATCCTAATAGGAAAACTAATAAACAAGATCAATTTAAAACCCACCCTAAGACAATTATCACAATTCTCAAATTATTCAAAAAAATTTTCTCACAATAACAAGTCTTTTTTTCTTGATTTTTGATTTTTTTTAATCATGTCTTTCTCAGAAATTTCTTCATTGAAACCCTCAAAAGAAAACCAGAGAATTAAAGTTAAGATTTTAAGGCTCTAGAAATTATATACTAAAGAATTTGGTCAAACTATTGATATGATTTTTTGTGATTCTAAGGTATGTTCTTAATATTTTAAATATTTGTATATTTTATAATAATTAAAATATTTTCTAATCTCTATTATAATAAAACTTAGCGTTAAATTATCTGTATAATTTATAATATAATGGAGATTTAAAATCTATGATAAGTCCATTTGTACTAGATAATTAATTTGTCTGAATAAAACTTATTTAGATAATTTGTCACATGATTCGTTTGTTAAATTATGATAATAACATTAATTCAATATTTAACTAAATATATATTATATTTAATTCAGTAATTAGATTTAAATTTCGTAAATTTGTTTTAATTGGTTAATTTGTTTAAACTAATTAATTTATCTTTCTATAGATAAGATTATTTTTAAAAATAAATTATTTGTTTTTAATGGATTTCAATAAAAAAGAAACATTAACCAATTAAGATTTGATTTTTGTTAATTTTAAAAAGGATGTCTTACCAATTATGATTTGAAATTCGTTTGTTAAGAAATGATACTTTAACTAATTAAGATTTTATTTTTGTTGGTTTAAAATAAAATCTCTAACAAATTAAAATTTGATTTTTGTTGGTTTTTTAATAAATCTTTAACCAATTAAGATTTGATTTTCGTTGGTTTAAAAATAAATCTTTTGTTTGGATTTTAATAAGAATCTTAAGATGAGTTTGTTTGTTTTAACAAATAATTTTGTTTGTATTTTCATAAGAACCTTAATTTAAATATTATTGTTCAACACAATAGAAAACAACAAAAAAGTATTTTATTGAAATATTCTTAATCCAAATCCAAATACCTTATATTTACGAGAAATTAATAGAACAAAAATATTAATTGAAGTCTATATAAGAAACATCTCAGGACAAATTTAACGACACTAAAGATTTTTGTACTTTTTTTTCTCTCGATTTTTGTTTTTCTTCATCGTGCATTTCTCCGAAATTTTTTTTGTTAATTTCCAAACTCTAGAAAATATACACTAAAATACATGTTCATACGATTGACATGGTTCTTTGTGATTTTAGATATATTATTAATAATTTATCTATGTGAATACCTTTATAATAATTTAAAATATTTTCTTATTCATTGATATATATATATATATATATATATCTTATATAATAAAAGCGTAGCATTAACTTAAATACCGTGTTATATTATCTATTTTGGACTAAGTTGTATTGTTACTATGAAATATTATCACATAATATTTGTCACACAATTATATTCTGATAAGATTATATAACTAATTAATTAATTATTATTATTAAGATTAAATATTATTAATTAATTAATTATATTCTGATTATTATTACATCTTGCCTATTTGAGTTTATCTTTAAATTATTCTATTACAAATTTTAATCTCTTGAATAATTATATTCCTAATCCTAATCGATATCTATTAAAAACAATCCTCCTCATCCTAATAAGAAAACTAAGAAACAAGATCTATTTAAGACCCACCATAGGACAATTATCACAATTCTCAAATGATTCAATATAATAAAGATTTTAAATCTCCTGATTTGTTTTGATTAGTCAATTTGTTTAAATTCATTAATTTGTCTTTTTGTTTAGATAAAAATATTTTAAAAAATTAATTATTTCTTTTAATTCGATTTCAATAAATACATACAATTAGAAAGAAAAATTTAACCATTTAAGATTTGATTTTTGTTGGTTTAAAAAAATCTCTAACCAATTAAGATTTGATTTTGTATGTTAAAAATAAAATTTTAACCAATTAAAATATGATTTTTGTTGGTTTAGAAAGACCAATTAAAATTTGATTTTTGCTTTTTTTAAAAAGAAATCTTTAACCAATTAAAATTTAATTTTTATTGGTTTTTTTAAAATAAATTTTTTGTTGAGATTTTGATAAGAACCTTAAAACGATTTTGTTTGTTTTAACAAATAAGTTTTTTTGGATTTTAATAAGAAATTTAATTTAAATATTATTGGTCAACGCAATAAAAAATAACAAAAAATTGTATTGAAAGCGTTACAGATTAATATATTTTATAATAAATTAAAAAAATGTCCCGTGATAATATTTGATAAAATTTCTTAACTAATTCTTAATAATATCTTTATCTACATAATATTATCAATTTGTT